>VMDR010009989.1:0-31935 GCA_007922815.1 Macrotus californicus | reverse complement strand
ACCCCACCCCCTCCCCCACTCCCATCTTTCCCCTTGATCACGTGTATGTGTCCTTTATAGTGTTTCCTGGAAACCCTTCCCTGCACTGCTCCCTCCCTCTTCCCCTCTGGCCATTGTTAGATTGTTCTTAATTTCAATGTCTCTGGTTGTATTTTGTTTGCTGTTTTCTTTTGTTGATTATGTTCCACTTAAAGGTGAGATCATATGATATTCCTCCCTCACCGCCTGGCTTATTTCACTTAGCATAATGCTCTCTAGTTCCATCCATGCTGTTGCAAAGGGTAGGATCTCCTTCTTTCTCTCTGCTGCGTAGAATTCCATTGTGTAAATGTACCATAGTTTTTGATCCACTCTACCTGATATCAAACTGTATTACAAGGCCACTGTAATCAAAACAGCCTGGTACTGGCATAAGAACAGACATACAGACCAATGGAACAGAACAGAGAGCTCAGAAATAAACCCAAGTCTCTATGGTCAACGAATATTTGACAAAGGGGGAAGAAGCATAAAATGGAGTAAAAATAGCCTCTTCAACAAATGGTGTTGGGAGGTTTGGACAGCTATTTGCAAAAAAATGAAACTCGACCACCAACTTAATTACCTTTTTAAAAACCCTCTTTCCAAATAGTCCCATTCTGAAGCTCTGGGGGTTGGGACTTCAACATGAGTTTGTGGTGGGAGGGATGACACAGCATAAATGACAATTCAGTGCATAACTCTAAGCTTCAGAGTCCTCTTCTAGGAGTTTGAATCCACAGCACAGTGATGGAGGAGAACGTGGCAAGGGCCGACTCACTGCCGCACGTGTGTCCTGAAGGGTCTTTCATGAGATCTCCAGGGCTGCCCTACTTTTGTTTCTGTCTTTCGTGAAATCTGGTCCTTTTGCTTTCTCTTCTGTGTGCAACCTCCATATCATTGTGAGAAGTTTCTTCTTTATCCCTTTAAGCTAGCCAGAGTGAATTTCTACTATGTGCAATAAAAAGCCCTAACTGATAATCCCCTAAACCTGTCCCCCAAAGGCAGACTCTAGACAACTGGGGCTACAAGCCAGCACCACCCCTTGGAAGTCTCTGTGACCAGAACAAACAAGTTCTCAATTTGAGTTGGACCTAAATGCTCTTCAATTGTGTGTGTGTGTCTGCAGATATTTTTGCTTTACAATTGGATTAAATTATTTATGTGTTTAATATTAATCTATTCAAAAATATGTGCTGTGAAAGAATTAGTAGAAAATGCTCAATGTTTTTTAAAAATTCTGTTTATCACCAAAAATCTTTATAAGAGACAAAAACATTTTTGTTTACTTAACAATTATGATCCGTGAACACCAGGAAAAAAAAAGTGGAGTTAGAAACAGATCTGATGGCGCACGAGTTCCAGGTGGAAGACGAGCATTGCTTGAGTGGAAAATCAACCCGTAACGCTTGATTCTCAGGCAATAGCTGGTGACTCTGGCAGAGACTATTAATTGTACTCAATGTCCATTTCCCTTCTTAAAAAATTGTATTAGGCTATTTTAGCTGGGCACATGGCCACCCAGAATGATGGTGACATGGTCCAGCCTCTCTAGCAGTGAGGTGTGGGCTTATGACTGTCCTCTATTGGATGGGATACACGCTTAAGTCGTATGTGCAACCTATGAGATCAGTTCCCCCTCTTCCCTGCTCTTCCTTGCCACACATTAAGTATGTGTCCGGTGTGCTCTCCCGGATTATGTGGACCAGGTCAACTCTCCCGGACAGCAGCACACTGAGAGAGAAGAAGCAGGGACATCTGATGATTTTACGGGACAGACCCTTGGTACCAGTGTGGATATTTGTGCGGTGGAGAAAAATAAGCTTGTCTCTTATTTTGGACTCTGTATTTTGGTTTGACCTATGGCAATATCTATGTCCTAGTTGATATAATGGCTATTAATATGCTTCCTATTCTTGATTTTATATTGGGGTAATAGTGGAAAATGGAGATATAATCAAATTATAGCTATTGGTCACAGGTCGTGGTCAGTGTGCTCAGTGAACAAATACACAACACGTATGATATTCAGCTTTATCCCACCTCTAAAGTGACAGAAAAGGCCTCAACTTCAAAAAGAGCTGTTATATATTTCAATTTGTTTTAAAATATGCTAGTAAACACTGTTTGCATGATTTCAAATGGTCAGCTAAAGCAGCAAGGTATTGCAGTCTGCTAGGTTTTGTTCATAGCTTGATTCTGTCACTGTAGAACTCAAAATAACTTAATTTTTTAATGTTGTAAAGAAAAGATAATTTCTTGAGAAAATCAAACTGTGGTGCAAACAGCTCTGTCGCTGTGTGTATGCCTCTCTTCAGACACCAAGTCCTCAGTTCCATCTTTGCAGGAAAAAGTGATGACATCATATTGGGCACGCTGTGAAACTACACACGTATGCTGTAGCAGAGGTGGGAATGCTTTCCAGGCTCTAATGCAACCAGAGAACGCGAACCATTCTCCCCAACTTCCAACTAGAAGCGTACAGTGGTCCATTTTTTCCTCTGGTGTGTTCCTTGACTTAGTCTTTGACAGAATGCTGAAAGTAGCCCTTAGCTGGAAATTTCTCCATAATGTCAATCCAAATACCCAGGACCGTTTGTCAGAGCCATAAAATATTTTCTGCCAGTTCTGATGACCTATAATTGTGAGTTAGAACTTTATCTAATAGAAGAAAGAGGAAAAAATTAAATCTTTTGGACATGAAACCTAATCTAACACTACTTATTTATTTTTGAGATTGATTTGATTTTTGGTAAAAAAAGAAAATTGCAAATGTTAAAATGCTTCTAACAATTGCAAATGTTCTTTTCTTTGAAAATCCTCCTGAATCCTTTTTTAAAAAATTTAACTAAAATAGAAAGTTTCTATGTACATCCGTTGCTCAATTAGAGGATCTCTTACTCCAAAAGTTAAAGAAAAACTACTACTTTTCTCCAGGGTTTACACTCGCAGATTCTTTAGGGTCGGGGTTCTTCACTGGGGTCCATGAGTGACTTTATGAGTCCACAAGTCCACTCAAATGAGAGTCAAAATTTTGAGGATACAGTTCCGTAGCTTTCATCAAATGCACAAAAGCATTTATGACTCTAAAATACATTAAAAGCCTGTAAGGCATTAAATGGTAGGTACTGAGTAAGAGTTGACTATAACCTGGCTCTGCAGCATCAGGAGATTAAAGCCGCTTAATCCTCTGGAACAACAAAAGCAGAACATCTGTTGCAACAGCCCATGGTTTTCAGAACCTTGTTATTTTCCCTCAAGTGTACAAAGTCTTGCTTGCTCTGCGCAATGCTGAAGCCAGAGCCTTGCAGAGGCTGCTTAATGGGGAGTATAACTCAAGACTGGAGTAAGAGTTTGATGTTTACTGCATCAGTTTCAAGGTCCAGCTGTAAATATACTATAGCGAGAGATGGAGCAATGTAATCTTTTCAAGCTTGAAAAAATAGTGACGCAAAGCCAAACACTTTGAGCTGTTTGCTTGTTTAAGAAGAAATCTATTTCAAGATTTGATTACCACTAACTCAGACAACATTTTCATCACTAAGTCCTTTCAATTCCATATCATGTGTTTCAAATTTGGTCTGCATAACTTATTTTTGTTCTACTTTGCTGTCAAAAACAATATGGAAATCCCAGGTTATATAATTGAGGTCTTGGAGAGGCGATGTACGTCTAGCCAACCAAAATAAAATGAAAGCTATTATCATGAAACATACTTAAGGAAGTCTATCCTTTGTTCGGTTAAGAGTGCCAACATTTGTGATCTTAGAATGAAGTCAAAGGAAACTAAAATAGGTTTTCCTTAACGCAACCATATGCAAAATCACTTTTTACTCTAACAGATGATCTGTAAAAATATTTGTGCATTTTAAGTAGTCATGAGAAGAAATCCATTTTCAATTAAATAATAAAGTATTACTCGTGTAATGTCCCCTGAAGGCTGAAATCACTCTGTTTATCCCCCTCATTCGAGTCTGTTATTTCTCTATGGCAGGGCGGAAATGCTAGCTTCTTTCTTTCTTCCTTGTATCAGGCTGATCACAGAATTCATTTGACCTACTGCTGGGAGAGAAATGTTGCAGGGCTGTGAACTAATGTCTGTCCTTTCTATAGGTTTTTTAAGTTCACGTATGAGGATGTTCTAGGAATGAGAGGCTGCCAACGTGCGGCTTTGAAGTAATGGTAGAGTCCATGAAGCGATGGTCAGATTGGCAATACCTGGTCATTTGGGTTTCTCTGTGGACTGGCCAAGGGGAGAGCAGGACACTCTCCTGAGAGCCAAGGGGTAGGACGGGGAAAGCATTCCTATGTGCAGAAAGGCTGACCATTACTGGACAGCCTATTTCCATAAAATTGCCACAAAAATGCTTAATAAAGAGAAAACGAACAGCATATGGACTCGAGCTGAGACTTCATGAAAACAACCAGGGAGAGAAAGAACAAAGACCAGTCTTCCCAATGTACAGGGAAGAAGTAAAATTTTTTCCTAAATTTTTCTATCAGTGTCAACATTTTGGATAGAAATATGCTGAGGGAGAAAGCTTAGGTCCAATTTGCTGAAAAAGAATTTTCCTTGCAAATAATCCTGTGTTTTTAATATGTTGGGTTAACATTTTGAAATATTTCTATATGGTAATTTTCAATATGATTTTTTCAACCCATGAGTTATTTAAAAGTGGATTTTTTAATTCCTGAATTTAGTGTTTTTGATTTTTTTTTTGGTCTATCTTTAGCTATTGATTACATTTATAACTATTGCATTGGCTTTTGTTGAGTTGTGCTTTGTGGTCAAATATATGGTCAGTTTTTGAAGATGTTCAAAGTGTGCTTGACATTAGAATGGATTTACTATATTTGTAGGACTGTATACATATAGAATATGTATATATTCACATGTATATATCAATTACATCAAGCTTAGTAATTCTGATGTTCATATTTTCTTAATTCTTACTAAATTTTGATTTGCTGAATCTGTCTTTGAGAAAAGTATGTTAAAATTTTTTCACTATGATCTCTCATTTTAGGTTGTTAATTTTCCCCTTTGTATATCTACTTATTCTTTGCTGCATGCATTTCTGAGGCTATGTTTTTAGGTCAATACAGAATCAGAATAATTATATCTTCCTACTGAAGTTATCATTAAGTAAGAGCAATTCTTAACTGTTAACAATGCTTTTTCCCCCCCTTAAGTCTGCTTAGTATATTTCAGTTTTCCTTTGGTAAATATTTATCTGGTGTTGTAATCATCACTGACTGCCCAACCTGAATTCATTTTTCTTCTTACTTCCAATAAAACCTCAGTTTTGTCCAGATAGCCACCTCTTTCTCATGCAACGAAGTGAAGGGTGAGTTCACTCTGTTTTTTAGCTGATTAGTTATTGGGCATGAGACCCAGTGCTGGCCCAGATGCAGTGTGCTGGTAGGTGGAGAGCCTCTGGGAGAGTTGCCTTCTGAACAAGTGCCATGGTCTGCAGTCTCCACCTGAATATTGCTATTTCTGGTGTGGCACCTGGAATTGCTACAACCATTTTGCCATAAGCCTAAAAATTAACAAAGGATGTCAGAGCAGAGAATCAGAAAGAATCCAGGTCCTTTATGCAACTATTTGCCTAATTTCCTTTTTGGCATATCTTTTTAATTTTAATGTGAGACTTTTCTGGTAGTGCCTTATATAAACTGAATAAAATTCAGTTGCTTTGGACCCAAACACAGGCTTTTAATCTCTTAAGAGGTACATTCATCCATTTACGTTCATTTAATAATATATTTGCAATTCTTTCATCTCGTTTTACTATTTTCAATTTCTTTGTAATTTTTTTGGCTTTTTAATATCTTATAAGATGTACTTGGTTTTATTCACTTTTTTCCTTATAGTTTTTTAAAGTTGTAATTGTTTTTCATTTTGAAAGCGGTTCCCTTTAAAAATAAGAAGAAAGTGAATAAAAGCAAGTACATGTAACAAACTACTGCCCTGGTCAGGTGGTTCAGTTGGTTGGAGTGTTGCCTTGCACACCAGAAAGGTTGCGGGTTCAATCCTTGGGCAGGGCACATGTGGGAGACAACTAATCGATATCTCTCTCTCATGTGGGTGTGCTTGAGTGGAAATTAAAAAAAATAATATCAATGATAAAATAAAAATAAGAAAACTTCTTGATGTTCAATGCCAGTTTTCAAAAGCAAAAATTGATGCAAGCTAAATGTTAGCAAAAATTAAACAAATCATTAAACATACAAATAATGCAATGTTTATAAGCAATTGAAGTGGCAGTATTAATCCTCACGGCACTACAAGAAGTAGGTATAATTATTGTTATTTTGCAAATGAAGTTTAGAGGCTGGCTCTAAACAATTTCTTTAAGAAACAAAACTGTTTGTCTAGAAAGTACAAATATGTCAAGACTCATAGTTGTAGGGAAAACACTGAAATTATCCTTTACAGAGCAAAAATCACTGTTAGTTTAAGAGCATAAAAGTGTATCACTCACATTCATTCTCACCAGTTAAATGTCATTGAAATTGAAATGGACTTCATTCAGACAACAATGACATATGGGACAACTGAACCTGCACTGAAATGTGTTCAGCTGTGTCTGAGGTGAGCTGCAAGCACACGAAGGTTGGAGCTTTTTGAAGACCCAGTGTCAGAGATGGGATTCACACCCCACACATCTAACGATGACAGCACCTTAGGATGTTAAGGCTGCCCGGCAGTTATTCACACTTTACATTAAACTGTTACTTTTCTTTCAAGGAGAAGCGTGGGGGAGAGATCCAGGCTAAGGTCCACCCCTGAGATTATTCTCTAACCTGCCATGGTTTGCTACCTGATAGCCTCGTCTCTGATGACTTGTCTTTTTAGTCACCCAAACCGAGGCAGTCTGTTCCTGCTATTCTTCCACAGCCCACACTACCCAATGCCAGCATTTAAATGGCTGCCTCCCTCCACTGCCCACTTTCCCCACTGAGTACAGGTGGTTTGGGTGAGATAGAGCCCCTGTCCCAGTCTCTGCATGACCCAAGGACATCAGCATAAATCCATCCCCTCAGTTGGTTCTTCAGGAATGGATACACCTAGGCCTAGGCCTATCTACGTTATCAGTTCAATCAACATGAAGCCCAGACAGTTTGCGAAGAGGCTGGAGGAGAACAAAATTCTCTGAACCATGTGGGGTGAGGTGATGAGATTTGGAATTGCTGCAGCCATTTTGCAACCATGAGGGAACCCATCTGACAATGAAGCCAACATTCAGAAGAGGGCACGGCCAAGACAATTCCAGAAAAATAGAATTCAAACCTTGATGATATTCTACCTGAAGATTACTCTACCTTTGGACTTTACATTTACAGGAACCAATGAATTCCCTTCATTTCAATAAAAAAACACATTTCGAGTTAGGATTTCTGCTGTTTACAACTGAATGTGTCTTAGTCGATGCTGTTTGTGGTGCCAGGCAACAGGCTTGCATAGAAATATATGAAATCCAGGACTGATTACTTAGCCAAATGGTAACATGGTCAATAATAACTCGGGTTTTATAAATGCAGCTAATTAACTGCTCCCTGATGCCTTTTATGTCCACCCTGCATTATTATCTTTCTCACTTTTGATGTGGTCCCTACACATTTGTGCCCCTTCTTTTTGTTCCTCCTTGGTGATCTGGCTGGACATCTTTTCTCGGGTCTCTAATTTGCCTTTCAGAGCCTCGCACAGTTCTGCTTTGCCAATTTGGCCAGCTGTTCCCTGACCTGCATTTCCCATATAGTTTGTTCACCTGCCAAAATTGTTTGTTTAAAGAGCATCCAGCTCTTCTGGACTCCTTTCTTCCCATCAAGTCCTTTTTTTGCCAGTGTCCTAAACTTGTTGAAATTTGCTTTCCCAGAATTGATTATTTTTTCCTCATCAGCTTCTTTCCTTTTCCTTAGGAAAGGAATGTTACTTTTTTTTATTACTTTCACAGAAGTTGCAATTCTTTTTTAGTCCTTTATTAACTCCACCATTAAAATGGAATTATAGAAAGGATCTTTGCCTTATGATACAGTTTTTAACAAGTAATGAACTCCAGTGTACTTGAAATCTATTTTATGGTTTGTGGTTGACCCATGTTCTACAGCAAGTATCAGGGTAATTAGAAACCTGTCTGATTACCACACTGGGGTACTAGGATGCCTGTCCTCATGTAATTCTATGTTGGGTAAAATAAAATAAAGCAAATGTAAGTATGTTTTTACCGTGTTTGCTTATCTTAAAGTCACTATAACAATACATTTGAAAATTAAAAATTAAATGATCGCCATAACTCAGGAGCCAAACAATGACTTTTATTTTTTGCAATCTCCCCTGCCCTGCCCAGCACATACACAACACACTCATGTACCAGCATTTCCCTGGGCTCTTGGGAAGCAAAAAACCAGAAGTTTAGGAGGTGGCTGCAAAAATCTGGAGGGAAATGCCTTTGTAGTAAAAACAACTTAAGGATTACTTTGATTGTGGAATGATAGAATAATAGTCCTTAGGAATTGTGCTGGCTGGATTCAGAGTGAGGCAGAGAATTAAATAGTTCTGTATAAAAGAAGTAAGAAACCGTGGTAAGTTTTTTGCCACAATGGCTGTAATTATTCCCCTCCCACCCCTTCGCAATGTATGCTCACTGCTTTGCAGTGTGCCTTTGCTGCTCATTCCATCCAATGGAGACTGCCGACTTGCTTTGACCAATAGAATGCAGCTGAAGACATGGAATACCAGTTGTTCCTAAGAAGTTTTGGGTGCTTCCCCCTGTTTTTGTGGAATTCAGCTCAACCTCCATGTGAACAAGCTCAGGCTAGCCTCCTGGAGAATAAGTGATGCACGGAGCCAAGTCAGGCTACTTGCCCACTTGAGGCCCCAGACTAACGAGAGCCCAGCCACAAAAAGCAAAGACTACCTGCCACTGACAGTGGATTTGTAAGTGTCCCGGCTGAGCCCAATCCAAACTGCCGACCAGTTCAATCACAAACTAAATAAATGGCTGTTTGGAATGGTTTGGGAAACAACAAAAGGTAATTGAGCCATTGTGGAGAACAGCATGGAGCTTCCTCAAAAAATTAAGAACAGAGTTACCATATGACCCAGCAAGGTCTCTTCTGGGTATCTACCTGGAAAATTTGAGAACATTTATTTGCAAAGATATATGCACCTCCATGTTCATAACAGCATTATTCGCAGTGGCCTAAACATGGAAACAACCAAAGTGTCCTTCGATAGATGACTGGATGAAGACGATGTGGTACTAATAAACAGTGGAATTCTACTCAGACCTAACAAAAGATGAAATACTGCCATTTGTGACAACATGGATGGACCTTGAAAATATCATGCTAAGTGAAATAAGTCAGTCAGAGAAAGGTAAGAACCACATGATTTCACTCATATGTAGGATATAAAACTGAAACCCATAGACATAGACAAAATAGTATGGTGGTTACAAGGGGGCAGGGTATTGGGGGTAGTAAAGGGTAAAACGCCCAAAATATGGATGGCAGATGATTTGACTTTGAGTGGTGGACACACAATGTAATGTACAGATCATGTATCATAGAACTGTACTCTTGAAACCTATTTAATCTTATTAACCAATGTCACCCCAGTAAATTTACTAAAACATAAATTTAAAAGTTTAAAAAATAGAACATGCTTCACCAAAAAACCCCACTAATTGATACAGAAATATTTAAGTCTGTGAGGCTAGCATCATGGGGGATTAGGAGGAGGTGCTGGGAAAGGGGCAAAGCTGTGAGAAAAGAACATAGGTGGTGAGGAAGAGGAGCCCAAGGAGGCAGATGACATCAGCAAGAGGTTCTTGATGCTGAGAATGGCTGGGAGACAGAGCTGAGGTTGACGTTAGGAAGTGATGCTTTCTTTAGTCCTTCTCGAACCCCAGAGCCTTCTGCAAATGTCTTCTGCTCATATTTGTATGAATGGTATTTTTCAGAAATCTGAGATTATAAGGGGGTGAAGGAAATAAAGAAAGGCAAGTAGTTGCAAGTGGTAAGACTTGAAAGAATTGAAAGTTTGGAGGAAACAAGCCATGACCAGCATCATGATGTAACTTGGAAAAATGTGTCCTGTCATGAATTCCTAGAAATAGTGGAAGAGTATTGAATTTTTCACTCTGTGTAGGTTTAAGCCAATTTTATCTAAATTGTAGTGATAAGGTCACTGCCACACACTAGAGATCTTTCAGCAAGTAGGAGTAAACATCGATTTATTAGAGAGTTTCTAGCTACCATACATATGTTGTGCATTTTCATTTGTTTTGAAAGTGTGAGGTGGCTGCCAAAAGAAATAGGGTACATCAGGTCAGCTCCAGCCTCAGTAAGAAGTCGTTTTCACTGTTTCATTGCTGATTTTTCTTTTAAAACATTTGGAATCAAAGGAGAAGTCAGCTCACCAACCGATGTAAAAAGCCAGGCAACAGCAAAGCAAGTATGAAGTAAAAACTGAATTCCTGGACGTATTTGGAGAGAGAAACACAGGCAAAAGGTGGAAGCAGGGCTGTCCAGTGTATTTGGGGGAGAAAGCATTTGGTGTCGCTGATCACACTGGGCAATACTTTGAAATACCATATGGTGTGTTTTCCCTTCTTCATATTTCCAGAGTTGTGTTTTGTTTGTTTATTTGGTTGGTTGGTTGTTTTCAGAACCCACCACCTTCCTCCATTAAGTCAAGAAGCTGACGATGATTTTTTACAGGGAAAGGTTGCTGGAGCTCTATCCAGAACAAAGAAGTCCTTGCTCAACTTTCAAACTAGATGAAAAAATCTGGTCTGTAGATAAATAATAGTCTCAAAAAATGAGACTTTTAAGCAGGAGTAGGACGTTTTCTCAGACCTCTTAGAGCAGAGCTTTTGTATAAGGAACTGAAACTTTGAGGGCTGACCTAGGAGCAGGATGAAGACTGGGGTATGAACAAGTTCCTACCACACAGAGGAGAGAGAAATCCTTTTCTGCTTTGGGAGGAGTGCCTGGGAGTGTAAGGAAGAGAAGGGAGAGAGGCTGCCCATGAATACTTGGCCTACTTAGGAATCTGAGGCAAATAAAAAATATGAGAGAGAGAAAAAATACGGAAAAAATATGAGAAAGAGCCTGGAGGAAGTCAAGCCTCTCAGAGAATTCCAGTGTCAGCAAAGGCCTACATCTGACCTGCCTGAAGGAGGTGTCTTAGGGAAGCCTCCCAAGACCCTCCACATAGCAGGTCCCAGTCCCCTGGGAGGCCAGCCACCCTGAGAAGACTCACCCTGATGCCAAAGAGATAGGGGTTCCCAAGTGTAGCTGCCGGATGGGGGCCTTTAGACTAGAATCCCTGCAGGGCAATGGGCATCAGCACAGGTGCTGGCGTGACACGCAAACACCAGCCACATGGCAGTGGTCACCAGCATGGACACCCAGTGACCAGGGGAAGCCACTCTCTGCAGAGTGACAGGGCAGAGGAAGCTGGTGATGGGAGAGCAAGCGAGAAGAACAAGATGACACAACTTGGGTGGAGGTCCCTCTGTGCCTCCCAGAACTCCGCCGGCCACGGACGCCAGCAGGGGAAGGAGGTAAAAGGAAGGGAGAACATGTGAGAAGTGGGAAGACTCTGAAAGCTGAAGTGGTTAACCCAGGGCAGCTATTATAAATCAAGAGAGACTAGACACTTTTAATTGGCAAAGTCAAGTTTTTCAACCATCACTGGAAAGACACGTAAAGATGAAAGGAAATTGCGTCAATTTTTGCACATCTGAGTCCACATATGTGACTTTTTTTTTGACCAGAGTACATGTAGAATATATTTGAAGGAGAACAGTGAGAGAGAAGACAGGGGAGGGATTTTGAAATTTGAACATTAAAGTTTTCTTTGAGGGAAGGGAAATCAAAAACATTCATGTTAATCCTCCTGATCTCTGAATAAAAGGCTCAGGACTACATCTGATAACTGAAGAATAAATTGAAGGTTTTCTCTTGGAGGGCATCATGCTGAGTGAATAGGTCAGTCACAGAAGGGCAAATACTGCATGATTCCACTTTTACGCTGTATCTAAAGTAGTCGCTCATAGAAGCAGAGAAACCGATAATGGTCGTCAGGGGCTGGGGGTGGGGGGTGGGGAGGTGTTCAGTGGGTATTGGTGCGGCTGTGCCACATGAGTAAGTCCTATCACTGCTTACAGGAGACAGCACTACAACGTACTGTGCACTTTACGGTTGTTAAGAGGGTAGCTGTCGTGGGTAGTTCTTCACACACACACACACACACACACACACACACGCCACACAAGGAAATTTTGGAAGGTGTTGGATATGTTTATTACTTTGATGTGGTGATAATATCATGGGGGTTTTCATATATCCAAATTCATCAAATTGTACACATAAAGTATGTGCAGTTATTTTTATTTTAATTAAACCTCAATAAAGCTGATTTAAAATATAAAATGGGGGGTTTTATTGTCCTCAAAAGGAATCCCTCATTCCTTCTTTGAAGCGTCAGTCCTCTGCCTAAGGGGCGTAAATAAGAAATACCCTTTTTGAAGAAATCATTAACAATATGATCCCAAAATGAAAATCCCACGCCACCAGAGTGTAGGGAGTGCCCACTTGAGCAGACTCTGCAGAAGCACTTTGAGAACACAGGCCCCAGGTCTCAGCCAGAGCACATCTGTCTCTCACGTTCACGGCACTCACAGGCAGGGAAGAAAAGACTCTCCTTTGCACCTTCTGGTTTGTTGTTTCAGCTCATAATTAGTTCAGTTTAAGAGAATAATCCAAATAAATTGTCCACAGAGAATACAATGTGTGAGCCTGTCTTCTGTTTTAAATCAGTGTCAGCAGCTGTTTATTGCTTCAAACAGGACTAAATAACTAAGGTGATCCCTTAATGTTTTACACCTTGCAAATGAAGATTTAGGAACGACCATCAAAGCTTTAAAAAGCAACACTTTTTCTTCAAAACAAAACGCAATCTAATGAGGAGCTCCTTCCCACGTGTGCACAGCATCCAGGCTAGACAAGGTCCAGCTGGGGCCCCGTCCCCTCCGCAGTGGAGGGAAGATGTGCAGGAGCAGAGAGTGGCTTTCGGGAGCCAGTGGGGAGCCTGTCTCATCATCTTCCTAGGCTTTATCTGTATGAAAGTTTGGATTATGTCCACAATGCAGAGTGGGCAAATTATCATGGCAGCTCCCACCAAAGAAATAGTTTTCACAGCTATAGCATAAACATGTCAGAGGCCGCCAGCCTCTTTTGCTTTCTGAAAGTGTGGGGCTGCATGCAGAAGTTACAGAAAACTCACATTTGCCCTTCAGCACAACCTAAACATCACACAGTGGAACTTATGAGAGTTGTGTGCCTTTTTAGGCCATTTTGGGACTTTTAGTGGCACTGTTGTAAGGCCTTACTAGTTTTCCAAAAGTATGACTATACCTTCTGAAATGCCTAATTTGCACTCACTGAGTCACATATTGGGAGAAGTTGGCTCATTCAGAATTAAAAATATACTGAACTGACTGAAGTGACTTGAGGGGATTCTTTGTCTATGAGTCAGTGACTGTGAAAGTGTTGAAATGCTTAACAAACAGAGTCACTTCTAGAGAGCTGCTGTGTGAGCGTATCCGCATTGCACTGACCTCACTGGTGAGGATGCCCCGAGCCAACTTTTCTTATTATAGATTTGAATAGTGGTTGTTTTTCAAAGGCTAATGGAATTTCTTTTTAATCCTCAACTGAAGATATATTTATTAATTTTAGAAAGAGAGAAAGGGAGAAAGACAGAAAAACATCAGTGTGAGAGAGAAGGATCAATCTTTCGCCTCCCATGTGCACCCCAACCTAGGATCAAACCCACAACCTATGTACAAGCCCTGACCAGCAATGAAGCCTGCACTGGGACGGTGCTCCAACCAACTGAGCCATTCAGGCCAGGGTTGAATAGCTAAGTCTTAAAAATAACTGTACTCAATCCAGCAATTCTACTTCTGGGTATATAACCCAAAGAACTGAAAGCAGAGACTCGAACAGACAATTGTACACTCATGTTCACAGCAGCATTATTCACAATAGCCAGAAAAGGTGGAAATCACCTGTGCCATGCAATGATGGACAAACACAAAGTGGTGTATCTATGTACAGTGGGATATTATTCAGCTGTAAAATGGAAGGAAAGTCTGACATGTGCTACATGATAAACCTTGAACACATTATGCTGAGTGAAATAAACCAGTCACAAAAGGACAAATATAATCATTTCACTTACAGGAGGTTCCTAGAGTGCTCAGATTCATAAACACAGAAAGTGGGACAGTGGTTACCGAGAGCTGGGGAAAGGGGGAATAGGTAGAGATGAGCAGTAATTTGTACCCTACAGTTCTCCACAATCTCACCACTCCCTTTGGTCTCCCAGATGTGGAGGCTGAAGGTCATTTGGCAATTGAATTAGTATTACTTAAAAAAATACAGCTCTTTTCACTTACCTACATTACTTGCCTGACCTTTGTGGATATTTAGGTTTTTAATTGCTAATATAACCAATCTACTGACAAAGGTCAGTTTTCTTTTCAATAGTGAAAAAGGATTTGCTTTTAACTATCCACACGCTTTTGTGTGAACTCCCTTTGTGATAGTCTTCCTTTATGAGCCAGCCAACCAGCCATAGATTCTTCAAGCCTATATAAACCACACTGGTATATACTAATATACCTTTCAATAAAGAAAACAAATTGGGACATAAATCTAAACTTCAATGACAAATCTTAACTCTGAACATCATGGGCCAATTATACAATTTGCAAAGGATGTCTTTTATCAACTAATAAATCAGGGTGCATGAACTGGCCAAAGAAATGTCTCTTTTTGCCTTGACAGATGCAAATAAAAAGAAAATTATTTTCCTTAAAATTTTGAAAAGAATGGCTTGGGAGTATAAGCATTCCATCTGTTACATGATTGCAAGTCAGCCGTGACAGTTGTGCATCAGAAACATATTGAAATATTAGCTTTACATCTTGCATTTATAAAAATTAAAGCATAAAACATTTTAAGAGTCAGAAAATGTAATAACCATTTGTTAGAGAAAATGGAAGCAGAAGCTGGAAACAGGTATCAGAACGGAGAGGGGAACGGAAACGCACTGCTGGAAGGAGGGAAGTTAATGTAGCAGGCAGAACACAGAGGAAGAGGACAAAGGAGACAGGGCACTTCCAGGGGAGCGGGAGTCTGTGACACCGCACCACATGGACGTGTGTTTGGCACGTGCTGGTTGGCAGTGTAATCCTATTAGATTAATTCAGGCGAAGCCTACATAAGAGACAGTAAACTACAATATTGTTTGTTTTAGGTACCTGTAACAGAATAAACAAATGAATGGATCAAAATCATTTTTTTATTTTCAAAACAACAGTGTTGTATGAAGCAATCTATCGATGACCTTTTGAGTTATTTTGTTGGTCTGCTTTCCATGCTCTTGGAATAGAGTTCAGTTGCTTAACTGATTAAAACCAAATAAGAAAATGTTCAGAATTTATATATAGGCCGCTTCAGTATGTTTCAATTATACTGTACTGTTATTAGTTGTAGGTGAAAGCTATTATGAATATATCTATTATAGTTTAAAAGTATTTTACAGTGTTTGAGAAGTTGAAGGTATGATTCTTATTTTGTAAAAAATATTTTATGTATTGGTTGTGCAATCCATTTGTAAACGGAGGATCTCTCTTTTACAGTTAGTATTAGGAAGAATGTCTGCCTGAGAAGTTTCCAAATAATAAAGAAGCAAAAATCATTGAGAGGGTTTTAATTCTTAAAAAGTAATTCATGTTCATTGTGAAATAGATTAGAAAACACAGATCAGCAACAGAGACATCAAAAATCATTTTTATTCCGCCATCCAGGAATGATCACTCATTCAAACAATCACAGTTTTGTGTGTATAAATTTGGTAGTCTTTCATTGTGGCAAGCTGTGTGTTCACAACTTTCAAAAACATGCTTCAGAAGCTGCTTCCCAATTAACAACATCTTATGAATAGCTTTCTGTGTCATTAACTATTGTTCTACATGTTTCATTGTGTGGTTGAACCATAATGAACCAATTTTTTTTTCTTAACATTTTTTCCATTATAAAACGATGTGGTGAACACCCTTGTTTGGGCACAATCCAAATATTATAAAGCTTTTGGTGTACATTGCCAAATTGTCCTTGCAGAACGATTGTGCCCATTTAGATAGACTCTTGTATAAGGAGATTATCTATTTGACCAATTTCTTATATTGTAAATGAGATCATGTGTAGGAAGCACCTAAACACAGTGCCTGCATTTAGTAGCACTGTATGAACTGTGGTTCCCTTTCTACTCCATTCTCACTGAGGGGGAGAATTCCACTTTCTACATGTAAATAACAAAAGGAACATAGGGCCTGGGGGGCATTTAATGCCTTCAGGGTGTGAGGTTCTTAAATAAGTAAGTTTTCTTATTGTTTTCACTGAATTATAGGTATGAACATAGCCTATTGCATTGCCAGGTCTTCCAGGGAAAGAGATTAAGCATCATTAGTTATTTGGACTGCAAAATTTTCTTTATCTTTGAAAACTAATCCCGTTAGGTAAAAGAAAAGGAAAAGACTTATTTAGGACTCTCCCTTGCCCGTTTATCAACAGCTGAGATTCTGACTTTCCGAAGTGGAAATAAATTCCATGCAAATGCCTTAGGGATGGAAAGTGGTAAAAGTGAACCCTACCAAAATAACCGGATTCCCAGAGTACCCCCTGAGAAATGCAACCTTCCATTCACTTTCAGAACCTAGAAAAGTTTTAAAAAGAAACAACTTATTTTTAGCTCCAGTCATCCTGAGAGTAGTTAAAAGAACATTGACCGAGAATGGCAGAATGATCACGGCAAGGAATTCTAAAAGGAAACCTTGCAAACTAAAGAGAGTGGAAGATCAAAGAGTATCTATTTAAAATTCCTTCTACCTTAAACTCCTTTCAACTGAAACAGCCAGCTATTACCTAGAGTATATTGGATTCCCAGGATGTCTTGGGGAAGAATAAAATCTTAAAATGAACCCTGGCTCTGAAAACTAATAAAGAATTAATGTTGCCAGCTTTAAATAGCAGAAAATCAATACAATACAAAAAAATCTTACACAAAAGCTAATGAAAAAAATAAGCTTCCACAGCACGTGGCAGCAAGGGAATGCTGTGGCACCCACACGTTTGTTCTCTGATGGCTGTAGGTGCTGTGACTTTGACTTTTTTTTTTAGTAAGGTTAGAGTTTTTGTTGTGCCATTTCACACACACACAAAGCCAAAAAACGATCTTTAAATTCTGCTTCTCTTGTTTACTCTAAAGGTTTACTGCACATGTACTGTTCAGAAAATTTTAAGAATTCTTATAAATACAAGACAATTTTCATGTTAATTTCCTTTCCCTATTTTAAAGGGCTTAGTTTCTTTTACATTGGCAGTGTTCCTTTTAATTTATACATTTATTAATTGTAGAGCTGGAAGCCCCAGCTTCCTCCTATGGAGCATTTTATAAAGGAGAAGCCCTCCTTCCCACCATCCGCGCAGTTCTTTTGGGCCACTGCTCTTTTTTGCCTGCTGCTTCCCTTCACTCCCAGAACCCAATGATTCCAAGAATATTTAAAAATCTTAAGACAATGTGAAATCGTCCTTTAATAAAGGATATGACAGTAATATACTTTATTCACTTTCTATAGCTGTCATAATCCATGATTTCTAGATGTATTTTTAAACTGTGTACAAAATAATTTATTGCATTATATAGGTTGACATTATTTTATAGTGTTTTTCTCCCAACAATTATGAATCTAAATAGCTTAATTAGAATTCTCTAAATAATATCCCTTTTATGAACATATTTTTGTCTTAAAGGGAAGTACTAATAGTACAGACATATTTATACAGTTCTGAAAGAAACAGTGAATGTTTCCATTAGTTTTCCACAGAAGATAGAAAAAGCTATCCCCAACCCCCCAAAAATACTGCCCGACAATACTATGTTGGTCAAAGTGGATATCCCTGTCTTGTTCCTCATCTTAAGGGAAATGCTTTTAGATTTTCCCCATTCAGTGTGATGTTTGCTGTGGGTCTGTCATATATAGCCCTTATTATGTTGAGGTGTGTTTCCTCTATTCCTACTTTGCTGAGGGTTTTTATCATAAGTGGGTGCTAGATATTATTAGGTGCTTATTCTGCTTCTATTGATATGATCATATAATTTTTATCTTCCGTTTTATGTGATGTATCACATTAATTGATTTGCAGATATTGTACCAACCTTATATCCCAGGAATAAATTCCACTTGATCATGGTGTGTGATCTTTTTAATGTATTGCTGGATCTGGTTTGCTAATATTTTGTTGAGGATTTTTGCATCTATGTTCATCAGGGATATTAGCCTACAATTTCTTTTTTTTAATAGTGTCTTTATCTGGTTTTTGAATTAGGATAATGCTGGCCTCAAAAGTGAATTTGAGAGCCTTCTCTCCTCTTAAATTCTTGTGAATAGTTTGAGAAGAGGTGTTAGTTCTTCTTTGAGTGTTTGGTAAAAGTCACCTGTGAAGCCATCTGGGCCAGGACTTTTGTCGGAAGTTCTTTGATTACAGCTTCAATTTCATTAGTTGAAACTGGTCTGTTCAGATTTTCTATTTCTTCCTCATTCAGTTTGAGAGACCGTGTCAGAGGGGTAGAACTCACAACCTTCCTCATTCAGTTTGAGAGACCGTGTGAGAGGGGTAGAACTCACGACCTAGGTGTGTGCACTCACCGGCACCGAACCCACCAGTCTTGGCGCAGGGGACGATGCCTGGTCGGCCAAGCCACCCGGCCACAGTGTCTCCAGATATATTTTCAATGTTAGCGAAACAAAGCTATCTGGTGACTCTAACATTAGGAACATCTACTGTTGAAAGTTAAAGAATTTACATTGCTATTTAAATCTAGTTATCGGCATTAATATCATTTCCTTGTTCCTATTATTCTCTCTTGTAACCTCCTCTGGAAACCAATGAAGATGAACTGGTGCTTTACACAACTTTAAAATTCTCAGAAACTCCTTAGGTTTTATCAGAGAAACCATCATTCGTGCGACTTTGTGCAGGTTTTTCATTTCATACAAATTACTTGCATTTAATTCAATTTATTAATCATCTTCTCCAAATCATGACAAACGTACACGGCACTTCGTATTTTTCTATAAACCTCCTGGCCTGCTCTGCAAAGTGCCAACCCAGGCTGTCGGTTTGCAGGGTGGGTGCACACACAGTTATTTTCCTGTGTTAGATGCTTGGACAGTTAGTTCCCAAACATTTCAACACACTGAGGTTACATATGTGATTTTTTTAAGTGGCTTCTAATGTTTCTATAACCTGATAAAATGCTATTAATCCCTGTAGCTGCTTTTTAAAAAGTACTTTGTGTGCTAAAAGAAAGTTCAGAAATTCAAAGCAATTTTATGTGAAGTAATATTATCCTGACATCAGCCTAAGTTCATTCTTTCAATAAAAGTGTTGGTAAATCCTGTGAGGGAAATAAAACATATTGTTTATGCTGTATAAGTCCAAAAATTAAAAAAAAAAAACTAATGCATTGCTTATGGTTTTGTGATTTGCATGACCTGGTCCAGTGACAGCTACGCATTATCTTCTCAGATGTTTGAAAGTATTTAGGATAAAGTTGGAATGACCTCGGGATGATCTCTCCAGTCCAGCTGCTTAACTCTGAATTCTATTCAATAACAGTTTGTGAAATCAGCACATCTCCTCAGAACTCTCCCATGGGTGGCAAGTGATCAAAAAGACAAAACCGTAATGACAGGACCATTAGATAGGTTTAACAGAAAGGGAATTCTAAAGACTCATTCACTATAAAACTGCACACCAGGAAGGCCAAATCTTTTATTACAATCATCGCAAATGCAAAAGCGTAACTGAGAAAAAATATGTACTGTATACATATATTCTCAAATTCCCAGAAAATTATCACAAACTCACTGGCTTTACATTTCATTACATGGCAGATCCCCAAAACATCAAACAGAACAAAAAAACTGTACCTGCAGTTTTTGCATGTACAGCATCCTTCGCATTTTTTGTCTGTGTGTTTTTCATTCAGGCATTTGTCTGTTTGCAAACGATTTGCTCATAAATGTTTCCTAATTTCAGCTTCCAGGCCATGGGAGTAACGTGTTCTGTCATGTAAAATTTGGTAGCTTGTCACGTCTGTTCGAATTTCAAGTATATCTTGCCTTTTCTGTAGCAAGAGCCAGCCTGCGGATGTTGGATATGCAGCCAGCTGCAGCTTCCTGGAGATCCTCATCAGCAGACCCAACCATATGCAGTAGCAGCTGTCACACATAAGGAGACGAAGGAAAATAAGAATAAAACTGCTAATCTAAAGATATAACATTAGGCTATGAAAATAATTTTAAATATTAGATATTTTTTAAAGTCACCAAAAAAGTACAAGTAATTCTGTTTGGGCAAATACAAATATAGATGATGTTTAGTCAGATGCAGGAGTTTCTCATAAAATTCCTACACAAGTTTCTCCTTTCTTTGGTCATATACCTGCTATGGACTCTACTTTGAAATTTGCGTTTTTTCTGGCCACCTCCTAGGATGATGCATGAACACCGCGCATGCATCCTCGTAGATTTAATCTCTGCATTCAGATCCACCTGATCATATCACAACCTAATTATATTGGTCCCTTATTGGAGACTGTCATTGACTCCCAATGCTAGCTTAGCAGCCAGTCTAATAACCTTCAAGGATTTTTGTGCTAGGGCCTCGATTTACCCTTCTAGCCATTCCTTTTTCTCCTGCTCTATCTTGTACTCCAAGGGCACACTTCCCCACTTCTCTGGCCTTGATTGACGCTACCCCTCTACCTAAAATGTCCTTCCATCCCCTTCTCTGACTTTCTAAATTTTAACCATCTTTCATGACCCAGGTAACTTTTTGGCAAAGCCTCCATGGACTTCATTTAACAAAATGTCATTTCTCCCTCATCAGAACTCTCATAGCAGTTTACTCAAATGTATGTTGCTACACTTAAATCCTTCCCCTTCACACAGATATTTGGATTAATGTTTTCTGTCCTTTAGATTGTAAACTCTGGAATTTAGGGTACCAAAAAGCATCTAATACATATATGTCCAATAAATGAATTAGAATTTTTAAAATCTATCCTTCATGAATATAACCAGTAGTCCTGATGAAGCTTTAAAATTTAATTTGATCACATACTACCTATACAGTACCATTTGAGTACAAATGTGGAGAATGTCAGAAAATAACGATGATTTTGAAAAGCAAAGAAATGCTATAAGGGGAAATGCTATGGAACAGCTTAAATATGGCCAGATTAGGAGTTTATCTTTTATTCTGAAGGTAATAAAGTTGTTTAATCAGTTTAATCAGGTGAATGACATGGTCAAACTTGTATTTTTCAAATATATATTTTATGGCAACTTATATAGACCGTAGAGAGAAGAGACTGAAGGGTACTACAGTACTGCAGGCTATAGAGGATAGGAATTGAGCAAAGCAGGAACCAGGACTAGCATGAAGGAATGAATTCAGGAAATATTCAGGGACTACACTATTCAACAAATGGCTTGAGGACAGTGATGACCCAAAGAGAAGAAAATAGCCCTGGCCACTGTGGCTCAGTTAGTTGGAGCATAGTCCATAAACTGAAAGCCTGTAGTTTGATGCCTGGTCAGGACGCATGCCTAGATTGCGGGTTTGGTGCCTGGTTGGACCGTGTGCGAGAGGCAAACAGGTGATGTTTCTCTCCCTCCCTTCCCCTCCCTCTAGAATCAGTAAGAATGTCCTCAGGTGAGGGTAAATAAATAAACAAATAGAAGAAATTAAAAATGGTAATCTTATACATAAACCTCAATTCCAGGTGGATTAATAATTTAAATAAGAAAGGAAAAATATAAAACACTTAGAAGGTGGATATGAGAAAACCTCGGTCAAATCGGGGTAGGGAAGCATGTCTGGTGTCGCAGTTCCTTGACTCCTCATTGTCAATGGTCCTCGCCACACTTTAGCCCCTACTTCAGGGTCACACCCTGGTCCTTATTTTCATTGCTCCCAACAGTCCAGCCTTCAAACACTCTAATCACAATTTCCACTTCTATGCTTTGGTCTTGAACTCACTTGCTTGTTCTCATCACAACCTCTAGACCTTTGGCCTGTATATGTATTTTTTAACCATCTCCTGTCTCCAGTTCCTCCGAAACCAGTGCAGATTCCACAGTACATCTTGTCAATCATTCTCTTACCAGTTTCTCAGACCTCTCAATGACATCCATCCAGTAAAACCATAACCAGCTCTTGCCTTTCCCATGCCTTACTAATAACTGAGCCTCACTGGAGGCAATATGTATACAACAAAGCAAAGAATTCCAATTTCAAATGAATTCTCATCACTGCCCAGCAATCTAAATATGTCTCTCTCTAATAGGTCACTTCCTCACTCCTTTCAATGCATATTTCAGATCGTCATTCATCTCTAATCCCCATCTTTTCCTTACAGTTCCCATTCTCAGCAGATAACCTTTAAAGGTTCCTTCGTAAACTGGATAGAAGCCATTAGACAGGAGCCTCCTTAACCAAATCTGGAAACCTACCTGCATCTTAGCCCAGCTTTTCCCCTTTCTGATGTCTCTCTCCTCCTATCCAACATCCACCACTTCACTTGTGTCCTGCAGTCTCCTTCTACTTAGGGCATTTTACCACCGTGCTCTCCCTTTCTTATTACTTTATCTTTAACCTGTCCTTTCTACTGACTCCTTCCTATCATCATTTACAAGCATGTCTCCATTTCTTAAAGAACAACCACCCCCTCACCTGCAAAAAACCCCAACCAACCAAACAAACAAAACCCATCATTTTGACTCATGTTCTTTCCTTCATAGTCAAATTTCTTTAAAGTGTTGTCTGGAATCTTAAATTCCATTGAACTCATTCCAGGTTGGCTTCTGCCTTCAGCTTTTCATTGAAACAGCCCTCTTAAAAGGTCATCAATAACTCCATGTTGCAAAGAGCAACAGACGCTTATGAACCCTCCTCTTATTTGGGCCTTTAACAGAGTTTGATATAACTGACCACTTCGTCCTTTCTGAAATTTTCTCCGCTTCTTATTACCATACTCCCCTGATTTTCTGTCTTCATTTGTCCTCATTTTCCCACAACTCACTGATGGCTCTTTGTCCTCCTCCCAACCCTAAATTGTTCAAGTTTCTTAGAACAAATTCCTTTTCTGTCTTCATTCTGTTCTCTCTTCCTAGATGGTTTCTTTTACTATCTAACTTCAAATATCATTCAGGTGGGACCATCTTCTGAATTTATGTCTCTACTTCAGAACCTTCTTTTTAATGGCACACTCCATAACCAATGCTTCTTAGATATCTCTAAATGGAAGTCTCACAGCTATCTCAAATTTAATATATTCTGAATGAAACTTTAAATGTTTTTCTCCCTAAACCTGAATCCCTCAGTATTCTTCCATATCAGTAATAGATACCATCACTTAGTTGCTCAAGCCAGAAATCTCCCTGCCTCACACTTACTCCACTCTTATCTTCCTTGTACTCCACCCAACAAATTATCATATTCTTGTGATTCAACTGCCTACACTTATCAAAGTCATTCATGTCTCCCTATTGCTTCTCTCTGTTCTCACTGTCACTCACCACCCCTGTAAGGCTTTTCATTGTCTTTGTATTCTCTCTTGCCTCCTGTAAATGATCATTCATTCGTACTAACTTTCTGAATTCTGAAGTTCACCAAGGGGCAAAATTCTAGAGAAAAACAAAGAGACATAATTATTCTTCTGAGATACAAGAGAAAGAAATATTCTCTTCTGAATAGGGGAAACAGGGCTGTTTGGGGAAGCTCATGCCTTGAGAGTTTTGCACTGTTAATGTAATTAAGCCAGGAGGCCATTAGATGGGGTAGGCTATGTAAGCAAACCACAATATAACCTAGAGTCAACACATGCTAATCTGAGAAAATGAAACCTAAGTACAACCAATTACCAAGAGCCAACCAGGCTTTCCCAAATAGGGCAACCACTTAAGCTGTAGCCAATGAACTGATTTCCATACTGTGCCTCTGGGTCTTCTCTGTAAAAACCTTCCCATCTTCTGTTGGTGGAAGACCTTAAAGAAGTTTAACAGTGCATAATTTTGCTCTCTATTTTTAAGAGAGTGAAACTAGGATTAAAATTACTTTCGATTGCTGCTTAGTCACTAGGCTTTTGTGTCTCTGACTGCATGTCCACCTCATGACTGGACCGCAGCGTAGCTAGGCTTCACACAGGTTATGCATTGGAATCTCGTAAACCCAGTGAGCTAAACAAAGTAAGTGCTCCAGAAATGCTGCTCATTATCATGGTGATTATTTCACCAGTTCTGAAGTCTGACCTTGGCATTTATTCTCTGGAGCCCAGTCCTGGTTAGTTTGGGAGGAATGAGGAAGCAGGAATTTTGGCCCTGAGGTCAGTCTGGCCCTGTCAGCACTTGCTCCAGGCCCCATCTCATTTCTTGTTGACCTCCATGGGTAACAATGGACCCAGGTTTCACTTGGCATCAGCTGTTGCCACCGCCACCTTGCCTAGCTCCCTTGGAAAGGAGCCCTTTGGCCTGATGCCTGCCCAAATGTCTGCATTTTGCCCATACTCCTTCAAATCTGGTGGTGTTCTGGGATCCCCACTGGCTTTCCAAGAGTCAGCAGCATTTATTCCCAAACCCTTGATGCCAGTGACATAATTTCACATTACACAAACCAATGACTTGTGAGTGTGAAATGTCCTAATCATAGTATTTGACTTGCTACTGGCATCCCTGGGTTTCACAGACAGCCTGCAGCATGTTGGCTCTTCCAGGAGGCAACTAGACAAGGGCTGCTGAAGGGCGCTTCGACTGCGCATTCACATGCTTGATGTGAGAATACGTTTAATCAACGCAGGACCCTTTTTATGACTCTACTCTGTAAATGACTTTTTCTATTATCTGACTAACTTCTAGCCCTGAATGCACTAAGAGGACTACCACTCTTTGGGAACTTAATTTTGCCTAAGTTCCTTGCGTGAACCATGAGGCTTCATTCTATACCCTATGTGGTGGTGCGTGAATGTTAATAGCCTAACCATTTCCCTAAAATAGCTTTTCATCCAGTGGGGCCCAGCAGTCTGATATTTTAAAGGACTAAAGTATAGGCAAGGGGGAAATTTTTTAAAATAGGTAAAAGGAGAAAAGTAAGGCATAGAATGGTGTATGCGGTGGGCAGTCAGAGTTGCTTCCTTAAATGCATCTCGAGTGACTCATTGGCCCACAAGTTACCTAACATTTGCACAACGTGAAATGGTCAGCTACCCACATTTACTACGTGCCAGGCCCTGTGATTTATTCTTTACTGGTTAATTTATCCTGCTCTCCCCATTTCCCCTAGCCTGGAACATTCTCAACCAAGAGCGCAGTGTTAAAAGTATAGGATTTTTGTGTGCTCCAGGTCTGAATGGCTCCATATTTGAGTAGCACTCCTGGGACCCTCTTTGGTGATGCTATTATTTGAATTCATTGCTTTTCCTGAATTTTATTTTGTTGTCAATGAACATCACTCATTGCTTTGTTATGCATGGAGAGGCTAGGTAGCTAATGATATTTTACAAATTGAGTAAGGGCGTACTGCTTTCCCAAACCACCATCTGAAAAACAGGACATGTACTGGTATGTAGAATGCGTCTTAGCTTAAAATTAAGCTAGGGACTATAAGCTTTTGTTTTTCATAAGAGATTCATAAGTAAAGTAGAGTTCTCAGAGGAATGCTTTCAAGCAAATGTAAACAGCACATAACAAAAACTTAGGGCACAATCCTGCATTTGATGGGCAGCTGACAGAGAGTAAAGAGCAGCATATGTTTTCAAATCACTAACACACGCAGCAAGGTGAAGGTGGTTTGTAATACTTTGCAATAATTACTTAAAAGGAGTATTTTTCTTAGGAAAGTGAGATGCAAATTAGGTACAAGTGATTATAGAACCAGTACACATTGTTTGGGTATATTTTTTGATCTGTGGACTTTTCCAACTATGAAAATATTCTTAATGTTATAAGGGGGAAAAACACCTCAGGTTTAACTTTTTGAAGTGTTTGTTCCTTTCAAAAACTTTCCTTTTTTTAATCCTCCCTCTCCCCCAAGTGCACTCAAGGACCTCACATTTATTGGGAGTTTCATATATACACTGTTGGAAAACTAGCCCCCTTGCTTTAAAACTTAATTGCATCGGGCACCTTAAAACATCATTTAAACACATAACTTTTTACAACGTTGGCGTGAATGAGGGCAGGGGAGGGGCACAAAGCGTGGTTTGTGGGTTGGACTGACTCAAACACTTCCTCCAGCGTCAAAGGCTTTGATCTCCTGGCGCATGCCCTCATCAGGCAGCTGTGACCCGCAACTGGCGTCCCCTGTAGGTGACACCAACATAGCATAGGGATCGCTGTCTGCATTCAATTTTTACTTTTATATCTGCTTACAATTTTATGTAATATTTCAGTTGTATGAAAAATATGTACCAGTTTGAGTGATAACAGATTTTCTTGTGGTTTGATTCAACATTGTTTGGGTGAATGCAGACAGGAAATGAGAGTTTTAATTAGAGCAGAAAGACCTCTGAAATACCTGCCTGCACAGTGAGCTCAGCGGGTTTTCCAGAAAGATCTTACATTCCTGGAGCTGATTTGAACTGTGAGCCCATTTGCTGTTGTCTAATTTGCAAGCCCTGTGCGTGGCTGCAGGACGGTGGCCCTGCCTGGTAACACAGACATGTGGACAGACCCCCACAGGTGGCTGCCCAGCTGTCCACAACTGGCTCTGCTGCTGTGGTGGCGGGGACCCCATGGCAGTTTCTTTCCCATCCTGACTTTGATTCATGGAAATTTATTTCATATGACAGCTCCCTAGAGCCCTGGGCTTCAAAACATATTTCACATTTGCTTGTTGTGGCTTACCTTCTAGTGGTGCCTGCCATGTTTACTGACTGGATCTGAGGCCCACTTCTGCAATGCTTGGAAGGGGTTCTACTTGTCATATAGAGCGCCCTGTCTCTGCGGATGTTCGCTCACACTTAAGTTTGTCCTAGTCTTTCCTCCATGTTATCTTTTCATGAGCCTTCTACTGGAGAGCCTGTGTGCCCAGACACAGACCCACAGACCCACAGAGGAGAGGGTTGCATCTAGAGTGCTGGGCGGTGGAAATGGGATATACTCGTATTCTAGATCCCTAACAGCCTTCTTCTACAGAATGCTAGAAATGGAGAATAATTTGATTCCTGGCTGGAAGAAAAGATGAAGGGACTCTGCTCTGGACTCTAGATTAGAGGAAAAGGAAGCAGGAAGCCTCTGTATGTCCTGGGCAGAAGCTCATGGTGTCATTTGGAATGGGTTCAATTGCTTTTAAACTTACTACACGTGTAAAGTTCTCAGAATGGGGTCCGGCCCACAGTAACTGCTTTCTAGTTTTTAGCTATGATTACTCCAGTAAAAACACACTGCAGACACTGTACACTAAACCTGATAAGAGTGACCAGTGCCAAATGTGACCAGTATTTACTGGAACCACTGACCCTCTCCTTAAGACAGGTTACTGCTAGTCAGCGCAGGCTGGGAGTCATAGGGGTGGGCACCTCTGTGTAAGGGACGCCAAGAGGCCCTGAGGGGAAGCTCAGTGGGACTGAGTCTCTGAGTCCCTGTCAAGTTCTGCTCTCAGGGTAGGTTCCAAAAGGCCCTTCTGGAGAAATGAGTGAGCCCCAAGGGACAGGGCTCGCTGCAGGCCAGGACTGTGGCGGCTGTCACGTGCATGGGGTCCTGCAGGTCCTACAGAAATATAGTAGCAGGAACAGACTGCTTTATGTTTCCTGCTTTGGGTTCCACTCTGACTTTCCTCTGGCTCTTAGGAGCAGGTCACAGAACGTTTCTGTGGGATAAAACGTCCTAGGAAACAGAGCGGTCAGGAACTGCGTCAATACACAGTCAAGGCCAGACCAAGTCCAGCAGGTCCTTGAATAGTGTAATTTGTCATAATGTTGATGAGAGGCTATAGGAACTTAACTCTTGTTTATACCAATTAACTAATTAAAATTGGTTTTGTTTTATGTTATTTCACTGTAAGTTGCAGGACCTATTGATGATAAGTGAGGACTTACTGTACATATATAACAAACAGAGTGTAGTTAGGTAGATTTAATTGTGACTCCTCCAAAATACGTTTCTAGCTCTGACCTGAACTCATTACTTGATTACCTGCTTGACATGTCCACTTGGAAATGAAAATGCACCTGGGATTTCACACGGACACAGCTGAACAACTGATCCTCCCAGGCAAAACTGCTTTCCCCACAGGCTCCCCCTGGCAGCTGGAAAGGTCAACTCCTCTTTCCAGCTCTTAGGCCACAGACTTTCCAGTACCTGTGACTTCTCTTTCTCTCATAGCCCTTATCTAAGCCACAAACAAAACCTGTGGGCTCTACTTTCAAAACGCACCCAAATTCTGACCTCTTCTCACAACCACCACTGCTCTGATCTGAGTCACTCTCATCTCTTGCCCGGATTGCATGATTAGGCCAAATGTTTGATATGCCAAAAAGATCTGGAGCTGATACTGAAGGTACAGCTTGGAAAAAAGGAAATCACTTCTGATTGGGAATTTAGGAGAATCTTTCTTTTTAAGGAGAAAGGCAGAGAAGAGGAAAGACAGCTAAGTGACCCACTGGGAAAATGAAAGGCTAGTTCAGAATTAACACGGCACTTTTTAAGAAACACATGTCTAACATCTGACCGGAACGCTGCTGCCGTTGCTGCCACGTATATTCCTTTCCATCACTCCAACCTTTGACTTTTTCTACACAATGACTTTAGAAGAATGTTCTTGTGTTTGATTTTATTTGATTGTTGTTTTTGTTGGGGGGTAGAAGTTATTGGGGAGGGCAAGGAAAAAGGGTTGAATTCCAAGTCTAGATCAGTGCCATGTAAGATGGGGACAACATGCTTCCAAGAGCGAGACAATATGTAACCTGGAGCAAATGGTCAGAAGCTGGAGAAGACTGTGATGATAGATAGAATTCCCTCCAATCAGACTTTGTTCAGGGCATGGAAAGCAGAGGGGTGTTTCAGCCAATATTTCCTACATAATAAGAGGAGTGGCATCCCCAGCTAACATCTGAACTACTGAATATATATTTTTGGTAATGGAAATAAAATTGTGACTTAAAATGACATCAAATTAAAACACAACAAAAAGCAGTTTGACCCAGACAGCAACCTCTGCTCTATCAGACCTTGTCCTCCACAATTCCATCAATCTTCACCTCTACGTCACATTAACTAGTCAATCATTCTCATAGTTACACCTGGACCATACTAATACTATTCCATCCCTGCCTCTAACTACCCTCTATCAGAAATTCCAGGATGTTAACTAGAATTATTATGGTGATCATTTCACAATATACCTGTATAATACAAACACCGAATCATTATGTTGCACACCTGAAACCAATGTGATGCTGTACATCACTTATGGCTCGACCTTAAAAAAAAAATTCCAGGTTCTGAGAGAGACAGAATGAGATCAAGAGCAAAGGAGGTACTTATCTATGTTCACAGCCTGCCTGCTCTGGGGCCTACACTACATGGTCTACCATGTCTGCTACTTTTCTGTCACTAGGTTTAGTTCTGTTCTCTCTACCATTCTATTACACCAATACTTCAAACTGAAATCCAGGACCTCAATCAGACTTCTGAATCATGCCCACAAACTGATGCAAAGGCACACGTGTTCATGATCTGTCATCTCGGCTGCCTCTCAGTTCCACCTGGCAATCCGTCTAGGTGTCTCTCTCATCAACTTTCACTCCCACAGCAGCTGTTTAAAGCCTTCTCTACTCTCTTCGAATTGCCTAACCCACCGCTTCAGTTCTGGCACTCTGAGCATGTGTCTATGCCTCCTGCTTGACGGGGAAATAGAAATCACAGACAGGAAAACTGCCCAGCTCCCTGTCATCACACTCACAGATTTCCATCACAAGATTCCTTTCCTCCTTGCCCTCTGTCTTATACAAGAGGGGTCCATCCTCCAAGCTAAACTCAGTTCCTTGCCTCAGGCTCTGGGTTCACCTACCTCCCTATCTCTTCTGGTCACTCACTTCATCATTATCCTCACTCTTTCCAGTGTCTTCTCTGCCTCCCCTCTCATCCTGCTGTCACCAATGAGCATTTAAACACGCTCAACTCATCTGTCTCAGACACAAACAAAGACACAAAAGAGAATATGAACCAAAGCTCCTTACCCTTCCCTTCCAGCTATCATCTGTCTCTGCTTGGCTAAACTTTTTCAGAGTGGTCTCATTTGCTGCCTCAATTTCTTTACCTCTTTTTCAGAGTTATCAGGAATCACTTTGGTATGAATCCGGTAGGCACTTTTGGTTCATGTCTCAGTCTTCCTCGACTCCTTTAGAATAGAATAGCACTTTCCCGATTTGTTTGGATGTTTCCCTTTCACTCTCTAATTGCATCTTTTGTGGAATCCTCCTTTGCCCATCACGAGTGGCACGGCTCAGGATGTCCCGCCGCCCTCTTACTTTTTTCTTTCCTCTGTGCACCCTCAGAGAGAAACATCATCCGCTCTCATTATTTTATGAACCACGGCCCTCAAATATGTGTCTCCAAGGCTTCATATACCTATCAAACTATTTATGTGATATCATAGGAATAAATCACATCCCCATTTGTATTTTCCAAGATGTTCAAAGACAATGTGTCCCAGATAAACTCTCATTTTCCTCCACAAGCAGATTGTTTCTATTATACAGTCATCCAACCTAGACATTTAGATGTCTTCTCTCTGCCCTCTTCCTCATTCTTCACATCCAAAAAAAGTCACCAAGTTCTGTTGTTTTTAACTTCCACATATCTCTTGGGTCCATTCATTTCTCTCCATTCCCAGTGCTTGTGACCTTAGTTGAAGCCACTGTTGTCTCTCGCTGAACTGCTGCCTAATTCATCTTCCTATCGTCTCAAACCGGAAAAACTTCAGAAAGGCATAACGGACCCACTGACTCCCCTTCTCAAAATATGTCAGTGGCTCCCCAGTGCCCCAGGCATAAAATTCTAGTTCCCCAAAGGGGTTCTCAGCAGGCTGCAGTTGGTATTTTCCATTCTATTCATCTCTAGCTTCCAATTTTTTTTCAGTGAATATATATCACTTACATCACTTAAAAAGTTAAAACAAGTGGTTTGGCCAGAAAGAAGTAAGGCCTGCAAAGCAGATGAATCATCTAAATGGTAGGAAGAGAACCAGAAGATTGTGGGATTACAGAAACAAAGGAAGGGTGACATTTTAAGGAAATAATAAGGTCAACATTATAATATGCCTTGGAGAGATGAAATAACATGAGGAGTTGGATTTGGACATTTGGAAGTCCTAGAGATTATTAATAGAACAATCTCTGAATTTTTTAAGGTAAAAGCCAATGGTAATGGGCTGAAGAGCCAGGAGCAGCTGTGGCAATGAGGATCTTCAGAGAATGCTACTCCTTTGATACAGTGGCTCCTACAGTGGATGTAATCAATGGGTAGGGAATTTGGAAATGAGCAAGTAGGCAAAGAGGGAACATGCAGAAGTTAGAGGGAATAGCCAATGTCAGAATTTCCAGCTCTGGAGAGACAGAATGGGACCATGAGTACAGTGGGTGAGAGTAGCCGGGAGAAGAAATACTCAAAGACCAGAGGGAGGTTATAAAAGTAGCTACAAGGCTTCCGGCCAAGATGGAGGCATAGGTAGACACACTGTGCCTCCTCTCACAACCAAAAG
>VMDR010009988.1:0-31938 GCA_007922815.1 Macrotus californicus | reverse complement strand
CCATTTTGATGATGTTAATTCTTCCTATCCATGAGCATGGTACATGCTTCCATTTGTTTGTGTCTTCCTTAATTTCTTTCTTCAGTGTTGTGTAGTTTTCTGAGTAAAAGTCTTTTACTTCCTTGGTTAGGTTTATTCCTAGATACTTTATTTTTCTTGTTGCTATATCACATGGGATTTTTTTCCTGATTTCTGTTTCTGATATTTCGTTGTTGGTGTACAGAAATGCCTTTGATTTCTGAATATTGACTTTGTATCCTGCTGTTTTGCCAAATTCATTTATTAGGTCGAGTAGTTCTTGGGTGGAATCTGTAGGGTTTTCTATGTACACTATCATGTCATCTGCAAACAATGACAGTTTTCCTTCCTCCTTTCCAATTTGGATGCCTTTGATTTCTTTTTCTTGTCTGATTGCTGTGTCCAGGACTTCCAATGCTATGTTGAATAGGAGTGGTTAAAGTGGGCATCCTATCTTGTTCCTGCTCTTAGTGGGAAAGCTCTTAAGTTTTTGCCCATTGAGTATGATGTTATCTGTAGGTCTCTCATATATGGCCTTTATTATGTTGAGGAATGCTCCCTCTCTTCCCATTTTGCTAAGCATTTTTATCATAAATGGGTGCTGTGCTTTATCAAATACTTTTTCTGCATCTATTGATATGATCATGTGATATTTGTCTTTCGTTGTGTTTATGTAGTGTATTATGTTTATTGATTTGCGAATATTGTACCTTCCTTGCATCCTGGATGAATCCCACTTGGTCATGGTGTATGATCTTTTTAATGTATTGCTGGATGCAGTTTGTCAATATTTTGTTAAGGATTTCAGCATCTATGTTCATCAGAGATATTGGCCTAAAGTTTTCTTTCTTTGTTATGTTCTTATCTGGTTTTGAGATTAGGATGATGCTGGTTTCATAAAAAGAGTTTGGGAGTCTTCCATCTTCTTGAATTTTTTTGAGTAATCTGTGAAGGATGGGGGTTAGCTCTCCCTTAAAGGCTTTGTAAAATTCTCCTGTGAAGTTGTCTGGTCCAGGGCTTTTATTTGACGGAAGCTCTGTGATTACTACTTCAATTTCATTAGCTGTTATAGTTCTGTTCAAGCTTTGTGCTTCTTCTTCATTCAGTTTGGAAGATTATATTTTTCTAGAAATTTGTCCATTTCATCTAGGTTTTCAAATTTCTTGGCATATAAATCTTCATGGTAATTTCTTACAGTCCTTTGTATTTCTGTGATATCAGTTGTAATCTCTCCTCTTTCATTTCTGATTGTGTTTATTTGTGTCCTCTCTCTTTTTTTCTTGATGAGCCTGTTTAAAGGCCTGTCATTTTTATTTATCTTTTCAGAGAACCAGCTCCTGGATTTATTGATCCTTAGAATTGTCCTTTTAGTCTCTATGTCATTTAATTCTGCTCTGATCTTGACTATTTCCTTCCTTGTACTTGCTCTGTGCTATCTTTGTTGTTGTTCTTCAAGTTCTTACAGGCGTTGGGTTATGTTGTTTATTTGAAATGTTTCTATCTTTTTTAGGTAGGCCTGTATTGCTATGAACTTCCCTCTCAGGACTGCCTTCGTTGTGTCCCAGAAGTTTTGGGCTGTTGTGAGTTCATTTTCATTTGTTTCCAGAAACTTTTTGATTTCTTCCCTGTTCTCTTTCTTGAGCCATTCATTGTTGAATAGCATGCTATTCAATCTCCATGAGTTTGAGTGTTTTGGGATTTTTTCCTTGAGGTTGGTTTCTAGCTTCTGTCCTTTGTTGTTGGAGAAAATGCTCAATATGATTTCACTTTTCTTGAATTTGTTGAGGCTTGTTCTGTGTCCTATCATGTGGTCTATCTTTGAAAATGTCCCATGTGCATTTGAAAAGAATGTGTATTTTGCTTCTTTGGGATGAAAGGCTCTATATATATCAGATAAGTCCATTTCATCTAGGGCTTTGTTCAATGCCACAATATCTTTGTTGATATTTTGTTTGAAAGATCTGTCCGTTTTTGACAGTGGGGTGTTAAAATCCCCCACTATAATTGTGGTGCTGTTAATATCTTTCTTGAAGTCCTGCAAGATTTTTAAAATATATTTCAGTGTTGCTATGATGGGTGTATATATGTTTACAATGTTTATTTCTTCTTGGTGGATTCTTTCCTTGAGTATTATGAAGTGACCATCTGGGTCTCTTTTTATGGCTCTTCCTTTGAAGTCTATTTTGTCTGATATGAGTATTGCTACCCCAGCTTTTTTTCCCTGTCCATTTGCTTGGCATATTTTTTTTCCAGCCCTTCACTTTCAGTCTGTGTAGGTCTTTTGTCCTGAGGTGGGTCTCTTGTAGGCAGCATATGTGTGGGTTGTGTTTTCTTATCCATTCAGCTATTCTCAGTCTTTTGATCGGGGCATTTAATATATTTACATTTAAGGTTATTATTGATAGGTACTTATTCATTCCCATTTTTTCATGCCTGTGTTCCTCTCTCTTTCACTGGTTTTCTTCCTGTTCTTAAAGCAGACCTTTTAACATCTCTTGCAGAGCGGGTTTGGAGGAGGTATATTCTTTGAGGCTTCTTTTGTCTGGGAAGCTCCTTATTTGGCCTTCTATTTTAATTGAGAGCCTTGCTGATAGAGTAGTCTTGGTTGCAGACCTTTTGTTCTCATTATTTGGAATATTTCTTGCCATTCCCTTTTGGCTTGGTGCGTTTCCATTGAGAAGTCAGCTGGTAGTCTTGTATGTTACTTCCTGTTTTTCCCTTGCTGCCATTAAGATTCTTTGTCTTGGAATTATTTCATTTTAATTATGATGTGTCTTCAAGTGGGCCCCTTTGGGTTCCTCTTGATTGGGACTCTCTCTGTTTCCTGGATTTGTGCAACTTTTTCTCTCATCAAATTAGGGAAGTTTTCCATCATTACTTTTTCAAACAGGTTTTCTATCCCTTGCTCTTCTTCTTCTCCTTCTGGTATCCCTATTATACGGATATTACTATGTTTCATGTTGTCTTGCATCTCCCTTAATCCCTCTTTCTGAGCCTCTTTTCCTTTCCTTGCTCCTTCTTGGTGTTTTTTTCTATCTTTTCCTCCAGCTTGTTTATTTGATCCTGTTCTTCATCAAGCCTGTTTTTGATTCCATCTGCTGTGTTCTTCAGTTTAGAAATTGTATTCTTCATTTCCTCTTGGCCTTTGTTGAAATTTTCTATTTCTTTTTGCATGTTGATATAGTTTGCAGTGAGTTCATTGTAGCTTCCCTGTAGTTTTTGGTAATTCTCTGTGAGCTCATTGAGCTTCCTCATAACCATTGCTTTGAACTCAATATCTGATAGTTGACTTTCCTCTATTTCATTTATCGTTGTTTCTGAGGCTTCTTCCTTTCTTTTCTTTTGGGGATTGTTTCTTTGTCTTCCCATTGTTTGTGAGACTCTTCTTGGTAGCCTCTGTTTTTTAAATTGGTCTGTTCTGACTCCCTGGATTTATGGTGTGAACTTCTATGGTAGGAGACCTGTGAGGTTCAGTGGTGCAGTCTCCCGGATCTCCTGAGCTCACTGGTCTTGGGGCTGTTGTTTTTGTTGGCTCTCTGTATGTCTTTGGATTTTGATTGTTGTTGGGTTGTTCTTTGGTGAGTCCTTCCCTCCAGCTGGTTAACTGAGGGTCTCTTTGTCCACCACTTCTTGTATTGTGTTGTGCAGGTGTGGGCAGGTTGTGTTGAAGCTGGTTCTTCCGTGTATACAAGGTTTTGAGGCTTCTCTCTTGCTCTTGTTCAGTTGTTTTTTTCTGAGCACTTTCTCTACCATTTAGTTGCATTTCCAGATTGGTCCTGGGTTGAGGTAGTGTGGCTTCCACTCCCTTCTTCACTTTCCTCTGATGTTATGTGTTGTTGGTTCCTTTGTTGGTGGGTTTCCTCCTCCAGCAAGTGTACGGGTATTCACAGCTCCCACCTACTCATGTGATTTTTCAACGTCCTCCACAATATTTGGTCTCCAATCTTCATATAAGCTGGGATACTATTGGCTGTTCATTCTGTTCCTCAGAAAATTGGCTAGGTGTTTTACTTGTGTACAGGGGACAGTGGACTCCGCTCACACCTATCTCGCTGCCATCTTCTCTGAGGTCTGAAGTGCAATTTCTTTTAGTGCCTACATTTTAAATTCTTTGACTCCTAAAAAGTTATGTGCATCTCAAATAAGAAGTGATCCTTTTCTGATTAAAGAGATGTAATCTGTCCTGGATGGTAATGTGGGCATTTAAGGAGTAACCCAGAACCCATTACTAAGAAAAAGCCAAATTGTATGTTTTTCTTTACCTTCTTAGTGATTTTTTTATTTTTAATTTTTACACAACAATTTATATTATTGTTGAGGTGTAGAAAGGCAATTATACTGATTTTGCCTGAAATTTGGACAGATTGGCTCTGCTGAGAAGGAAACTTTCAGGCTGGGAGATATGCATTGTGGGACAGTTGTATCACCTGTAGTGAGCAGGGGCTGGTGGGAGGGGGCAGGGCTGCAGGGGGCCTACCATTGTAGTCTTCCAGGCAATGGGGTGCTGTGAGGATAGCCTCAGCAATGGGGCAAGGCTAGGGGGAGATAGGTGGGTGGATCCCAGGAGGTGGGGCTTGCTGGGAGAACTGAGTCTGGGGTCTGATCTGTTTGTGGAAGCCTGTGAACTTGGAGAGGAATGGAGGGGTAGATGCATATGAACATGAAACAGGACTATTGGCTTAGAAGAGAAGCTCTTTGAGGCTTCTTGATGTAGTCTATTCTTTCTCTGCAGTGAATCACGGTCAACAGCAGGGAGCGGGTTCTTTTGGCCATGGAGTAGCTGTTAAATCATGTAGGCAGTTGAAAGGCACAGAGATTCTCACCCTCTGAATCCCACATGAATCCAGGGTGTTCAGCTTAGGCGAGTCTTGGCTTACAGAAGTTAGGAGTGTGGAGGAGCACAGAGTTTTCTAACTTCAACTCCATCTCTCCCCCGCACCAGCTGTGTGACCTGGGAGGGAGGTGCAGCCTTACTGAGCTTCCCCTTCCTTTCCAGTGGGTCACGAAGCTTTCTTGGGGGTGGGGCGTATAAGGATTAGCGCTATGCATTGGATGTCACAAGGTGCTTAATGCGTACAGGGTGTCAGTAAGTACTGCCTGTGCTAGCCTTCTTCTTGGGCTGTATCCTCAAGATGTGCAGGGAATGTGTGTGTGCTGGTTAAGGATTCTGCTGCCTGACAGAGATGGGACTGGCACAGGGACACCTCTTATTTTTCCTCTACAAATGCCTTTGCTCCAAAGCGGACTACAAAGAGACCGAGGGCACTTGCCTGGAGCTTGCCTTATGTGTGTGCCTGTGTGGACCTTGACAGAGAAGATCTGAGCTGAGAAGGGCATCTGGTGACTACGTGGGCTCAAGCCCAGCAGCCCTTTCTAAATTGGAGCCTCTCATGCAAATAGCACCTCAGGGAGGAGCCTGCCCTCAACTGCCTTTCGACACTGGGTTTCTGCCATCGGAGTCAGACCTTAAAAAGGAGTTCCTGGAATCCCATTTCAACCAATGACTCGGGCTTTTCTCATCCAATCACAGCTGTGTGCTATATTTCCATTTGCATTTCACCGACCAAACAGAGTGGCTCCATTTTAACCAATCACAACAGAGCTTTTTGGGTTAATCATACTGTGAGGATTTGGAGTCAGGAGGGCAGATGAATTAGGGACCAGGGGTGGGGACTTCTGTCCATATAAGCCCTCCCCTCTGGTCAGAGAGCACACTTTCCCTTTCCACAGAAGAATGAAGACTGAAGACTGTGTTTCTCTGGCTGGAGCTGAAACACTGAAGCTGTCTCCCCAGAGCAGAGCAGATACACAGACTGGAGCAGAAGAGCAGAGCAAGCTGCTTCAGGACAGAGTGGGGCGGACTGGATAGGAGTGGGTAGAGCAGGTCGCAGCAGAGCTGTCTTTCCAGAGAGGGGCATTGCCCAGGCCACCTCACAGCCATTCTGTGCTGCTTTATAACTGAGCTGCAGCACTGTTGAGCTGTTTGCATTGAATGAAGTTTTCTTCATCGTGCCCCAAGTTAGGGATCTGTCGATGTTGAATTGATGCCAGTGACCATTGGTTGACACTGGGACACACACCACTTCAGCTTGGCTGTTAAAATCTGTATGAGGTGCTACCATAAATAAAACTGCAAGAAGTTACTCTGACAACTTACAAGCATTCTCAAAAGGTAGGCCACTCTCACTTTCCCTCCTGATGACTCCCCTAGCTTTTAATGTGAGAAGGACCTTAGCCAGGTCCTTGTTAATTTTGGTGCCCATGGACTGCAAGCTACACTAGAAAAAGCATCCTCTTCATTTTGCTTGGTTGTGGGAGCCTCTTATCTGCCATCTTTTAAGATGGTTAAAGTTGTCACCTGTCTTAGAGATTTATAGCTTCTCTTGGACTGAGAGCTCTTTGGTTTGGACAGGAACAAGCCCAGGAAATTTATCGTGACAGCGAGCCAGAGCTTGATGCACAGGTTCTGCCAAATAGGCTGAAGTGGAGTCCGCTGTAGCGGCGACCTCTCTTCCCCTTGGCAGCCTGGGCGCATCCTGAGGGCCCCAGAGGCTAAAGGCCCTTCTCCCCTGGAGGAGTGGGCAGCTGTGGCTCCAGTGGAGTTATTGTTGGTGTGTGACGTGCTGACTCTTAGGGTGTCATCTTTGGTTTCTTCTCTCATGAAACAGGTGATTGCAGTCTTGGGAGAAAAGAAGTTGCAAGTGGACTTTTAAAGGCCACTGGAAGGCAGACAAGGGCCCTTCCTAGATTTACAACGAACAGATGTTCTGAAGTTTGGAACTTTTGTGGCTCCATAGCTGGTAACTGATATCATAGTCCTGTTGATACATGGTCAGCAGTTCAGTGTAAGAATGAAACATCTTAGTAAATGCTCTGCCTTTTTCCTAAAAAATGTGTTTTCTGTGATCTCTCTGGTCTGTTACCATTTGTGGTTGGACCAAGTACAAATGGAAAAATGTACTTAGAGTTTGATAGATGGGCCAGGACTGATTTCAATTTCATAATCTGGACATGTTACTTCTCATTGTTTTTTCCGCCCCCCCCCCCCCCGCCCTGCACCCTCCCTGGGCCTTTAATTTGTTCAAAACACTTTGAGATTCTACATGATCCTTGTGTTTATATATTTGCCCCTGAGGTGAATGCCACTGACCGTGGGTGGAAGAGGGGCTTGCTCTTCTACCGTTGGTGTTAAATCCTCAAGGAATTCTTAGTCTAGGATATGTGCCCCTCCCCTACCTTTGTTTTTTTCTGTGACCACTGTGGCAAAACCTGGCTCTTCCCCAATTTCTTGCCAGTATTCACTCTTTTGCCTACCCTACTTCCTTTTCCAGTACCTTCCTAGGCAGTAGTATGCTGATGAAGTTTTAAAAACTGAATCTCTGGTGTGTGGTGGGGAGATCACTGATTTGTAGCATTTGTCAATTTTCAAGGTATAAACACTGTCACCACAGTTAATTTCAAGCTACTAATGTGATGTCCGCTGGCTTGTAAAACCTCGGAACATACAACAACCAGCCCTGGAGCTGGCAGAAGCCGCCTCCAGCACTCTGCCATGCTAGGACAAAGATTTTTGTCTTTTTTTCCCATCTCCCTCTTCTAACTGATGCTCTAAACTACTTTGAGGTTCCAGGGGGTAGACCCATGATGATCACTGTACCACACTGGACCACTGCAAGTATGAAAATAACAAGCCATGTGGAGGCTGTAATCGTTTTTCTTTCAAAGTCTCTTAATCAGATCTTCACTAGAATATAGATGAAGATGACCGGTTTCCTTTGGGGTCATTTTCTGTTTCTGTTGGCAGTGGGCCTGGGCACAACTTTGTGCTCCCTTCTAGGGCTGAGTTCTGAACCCTCAGTGCACCTCGCTGCTGCTGCTAGAAGAAAACCGAGGCTCAGGTGAAGGGGCCTGAGAAGCAGCCTTAAAGCAGGCTGTTGGCCCACTCCAGCGCCCTACTCTTGACTTACTATCTAAGGCTGCTTCCTGGCACAGTGAGCAGCAGAGGTGATGGAGACATGGGGCCTGCAAAGCCTTTGGTAGAAGATGTTGCTGACCTGCCTTAAAACAGCCATTCTGCAGACAAGGCTGAAAACAGCACACATTGCGCTGGTCTGGCAGGTCTCTTCAGCCCCAGTGACGCTGCTAGGTAGCAGTCTTTGCGCTTTCCGAACTCACCCTCACTTCTTTTTTAGGTGCGCAAGAGAGAGACACATCTGTTTTAGCACACTTCTGTGTCTGTGTGACTCAGCGTAGGCACTTGGCGTTCTCACGTGCCCCCTTGCCGGGGCACTTGCGCCATGTTGTTTGAGAAATGGGCAGGGACTAACTTTGTGTTTTAGGTATCTGACTTTAGCTCTGTCATCCTTTTCTCTTCTTTCATTATTTGGTTGCTTAGTTCCCTTTCCCCGTTTCCTACTCATTCTTAGACAGACATGCTTGCGAGCTTCATAGGCAAGCCTGAGGGCCTTTCAGAGCAAAGACTGGGCACAGAGAAGTGGTGTAAACACCTGTATATACTTGTCTTTGTCCTAAGTTCTAATGTTAAAGGAAAATACACCCTTTCTCCTATTAGATTGAGTTCATTTGTAGTGTTAAAGTTTTCCTACTAAGATATCATCATTGTTGCTGAGTCCTAGCAGAGTCAGTAAAAAAAGATTATTCAGGAAAAAAATTATTCAGAGTTATTATTTGGGGGGAATTCCAATGGGGGGGCGTGGTGGGGAGAAGTCCTAAGCAGACAGAATTTGGGGAACAAGAAGTCAAGGAGAAAAACCTTTAATTATTCCTAAAAGCCATATGGAATACCTTTTTTTTTTATCTTATTGCCAATTGCTGTGAATTCTTCCATGATATGAGGCTATAGCTTTAGTTTTTAACTGTATATTAAAACTGTAATGTGAAACTGCACTTCATTATAAAATAAAACTCTGTCCTTTAATATGTGATTTTAAAAATACCTTTAAAGCTATAAATTATGCTTAGGGATTTTGCTTAAGAGAAAATAACATCGCTGTGTTTATACATTCAAAATGTGTATAAATCTGCTGCCTTATAAAATCCTCACCCCTCCGTCCAGCCCTCAGTGAGCCGAAGACATGGGCAGAGTGCAGCACCTGCTCCCAGGGGCACCCATGGCCAGTGCTGCCCGCCTTATAAAATCCTCACCCCTCCGTCCAGCCCTCAGTGAGCCAAAGACATGGGCAGAGTGCAGCACCTGCTCACAGGGGCACCCATGGCCAGTGCTGCCCGCCTTATAAAATCCTCACCCCTCCGTCCAGCCCTCAGTGAGCCGAAGACATGGGCAGAGTGCAGCACCTGCTCCCAGGGGCACCCACGGCCAGTGCTGCCTGCAGTTGAATGCATAATGGAAATGGGTCTGAAGTAGTTCTGAGTGTTCCTTTCTGACATGGTTCCTGGCAAATAGGATTTCATTATCCCACTTTTCTAGAACCAGTGTGGCCTTCAAAAAAAGGGAGAAGTGGCATTTTAGTCTAAAACATGGCTGCCAGTTTATTTAGACACTTAAGGGAAATCACAGGGGCAGAAGTGTTACAGCCATTAAAACGAGGTGGCTTAACAGCATCTGCAGCCCATCACAGCTCGAATTATTGGCTGTCTCTAATCTTCACCCATATGTGATTGAATAATACTGTGGGAACCAGATGGCTCAGCCTGCTGGGAAGTGATCAGCGAGTAGAAGGTCCCCCATCTTGCCCATTCTTCCTTCTGTTACGCTGGACTCCCCCATTAGACTGTCACTGCACGTCTGCGCTGTTCCATGTCTGGATTCTTCACTCGACTGAGGAAAGGAGCTTTCACTTTGTTCATTCTTATATCGGCCCCAGAAACAGTTCTCCAGTGGATAGTGCATAATGCAAAGTGATCCCTCTAAAATGTGACTTCGGAGAGAAGCCTTTTGTGTTACCAAGCAAGGGCTCATTCCCCGAAGCAGAAACACTATGGCACCAAGTTTTTGAGAAAAGAAAGTCTTTATTTGTGAGGTTGACTGGCAAGGAGACAGGCAACAGAGCTCAGGTCTGTCTCCCCAATTGGATTTGGTTACAATGCAGAGGCTTTCTGGAGGAACTGAAATTTCACATAAGGAGTTGAGGGCAACAGGCTGGCAATGTGGAAGCATTGGTGGGGGCAGATTCTGGTTGGAGAGCTTTGGAACTTGGCTATTTATGGTAAGGTGTGGTCAGGGGCTGCAGCACTGGATATTTGTGGACAGTGAACCCTTTTTTTCTGAAAGAGTTCTGGTATTCAAGTTCTGGTCCTGTCCTGGGCCTTTAGTTCTGTTGAGTGGGGTGCGGGGGGAGGGGGGGATGGGCATGAAACTTTGGTTCCGGGTGCTATTGGAGGTCAAAACTCTCTCCTGTGTGAGGGATTTGGCTGCATGACTTGCAGTTTTGTTCACTTGTCTCTGAAAAACAGCTCAGTATCTTGTCAGATACAGGATAGGACCATTTGAGCTGGCTCTGCAGTTACATCTTTGAGACTTTTATTTGCTAAAATGAAATCATCCTACAAACCCAAATAAGATAGGCCTTTTATTTATGCTTAGAGTACCTCCTTGTTAGGCTTAAAATGTCTTCTTTCAAGGACTCAAAACAGCAATGAATACTCTGATTTGCAAACATTTCATCACCAGTTACAAATTCAGAGTATTTTTGGAGGAATTGAAACTTCATGTTTTTAGCATCAGGCTCTAGGGAAATAACATTCCTGTTCTCATTCTTTTTTCTTTTCTTTTCTTTTTTTTTGAAATCCTCACTGGAGGTTGATATATTTATTGATTTTTTTTTTTTAGGGAACAAGGGAGTGGGGGAGAGAGAGAGAGGAAGAAACATTGATTGGTTCCCTCTCTTACATGCTCCAAATGAACCCACAACCTTGGTATGTGCCCTAACTGGGAATCGAACCTACAACTTTTTGGTGTATGGGATGATGCTCCAATTAACTGAGCCACCTGGCCAGGGTCTTACTTTAATTTTGGCCATTTGGTGGTTGATCTTCTCAGAGCACAGTCCTGGGAAGAGTCGGCTGAGGGTTGTCCTGCCTTTGTTTAGAGCCCAGGTATGAGGAGTGACATGAATGGGAGCCTTGTTAGTACTAGTAGATTCCAGCACTTGGGAGATGGCTTTGGAATCTACTAATTCCAAAGGGGGCTCCTTGTTCAGAGGGGACCACCTGCAAGAAATCCTTGTGCTTGTCTGTCACCTTCTTTCCATCTGGTACTTTGTGAGCTTAACCAGGCCTGGCATCCCGAGGTGGGGAGAGGCCAGAAGGAGCCCCTTTGCCGTTTGATGCATCTACATCTGGAAAGGTTCATGGGAGACTCTTGATATTGCCCAGACTGTCTGCTTCAGCTGGGCATAGGTGATTGTGATCCTGTAAATCTGCTCATCTGGGTCATTATATTGTCTGAGCTCCAGCTTCAGGCCAGGTTGTTTAGAGGTAGCTTTTTCCATCAAGCAGGCAATGCTGTTATCAGGGAAGACACTACACATTTGAAAACAGAAGCAGACCTCACAGCTGTGTGTCAGAAATGAGTTTTGTATCTCATGCACCTAATGAAGGAGGTGTCAACTGATGGTCCTTGGCACCAATCCAACACCAACAGGAATCCCCAATTTGGAGTACAGTAAACAAGGATACTTACTCATTGCAAAATAACTGAGTTGTGATACAGCATGGCTGTGAAAACGGTACATCTGTGAGGCGGCCGTGGGGCCAGGCCCTCTCCTGCTGGAAAGCTGTGCTCTGGGCCCGTCTGCCTTACTCTGCTCCAGCTGAGTATCATGTGTTTCGGCTCAGCCAGGGAAACACAGTCTTCGGTGGAAAGGGAAAGTGTGCTCCCAGAGCCAGAGGGGAGCTGACTTATATGGACAGATATCCTTGCCCCTGGTCCCTGATTAGTTTGTCTTTATGCCAATAAGGACTCCAAATCCTCACAGTTTGGTCCAAAGCACTGTTCCGATTGGTTGGAGCAGGGAGGCCCCCATGGAGAAATGACTGCTAGGTTCTGTTGTGTGTGTGTGCGTGTTATGTGTGTGTTTCCTATTTGAGCTCAAGTAGCCACCAGGAGCCCTTCTTAGTAGGTGTCTTCTTTCTCAGGGTTCCCAGTGGGAAGGATGAGGCAGGCTGCTTGCTGTGGTCACTTGGGGAGATGAGAAACAGCAGTCCTCTGAGGTGGTTTTTTGTCCTCTGGATGTTAGTCCTAGGGCTAAGGGTGGCCTTGCTCTTGAGAAATGCACTTCATCTTTTTCTCTGGGCACTGTTAGAATAAAGAGGTAAAATCATTTCCAGATGTTTATGTTAAGTGTACAAGGGGGGCCCCCTAAAAATCGGAATTATCTTCTGGAGGGCAGACCCCTTGTAGTACAGATTCCCCCCACTAAGTGAGGGTTTTAGGAACCCTCTTCTATCAGTGTACCAGCTGGTGTTGTTTCGAGAGGCTGAGTTTGGTTTCAGTGAATTTTTTTGAAGACTCTTTCCACGTTTGCACATATGATGGGTGATGTATGAACTCACCTCCCCACACCACACTGAGTGTTCAGCAGTTTTTGACCCAAAACAGCATGACCCCCATGCCTCACCCTCCCTGTTCATCCTATCTCATCCCAGAGACTTACTTTGTTTCCCCAGATAAAAAGTCCTCAAAGGGAAACATTTTGCTGATGTGGAAAACGGGAAACAACATAATGGCAGAAGCACTAAAAGGCGTCAAAATCAGCAAGTTCAAAAATTGTTTTGTGCAGTGGATAAAACATCTCAATGGGTGTATTGCATGAAATGGAAAGTACTTTGAAGGTGACTGAAGTTTGAACATGTAAGAATAAACACGCAGATAACCCCAGACAGACAGAAGAATCAGCTTCAGCACGCCTTCAAGAGGGCTGGCTGAGCGCCCCCCGGTTGGCAGTGCTGGAGGGATAATTTAGCAGCCGGTTGGATCCCCCTGAGAAGAATGGGGTCTAAACTCTAAGCTAGGATTCCCAGCCTGGAGCACCAGAGCCCAAAAAGTACAGATAACAACCAGCAGCAAAAAGTAGCAGGGTTTCTCTCTGCCAGAGATGAATGGCTGGAGATGCAAAGAGCCATTTAAAGGACCAACACACAAATTATTATTTGCAGCCACTTATCCTGGGCTTTGGCAAAGGCAGGGGCAGAGTGGGCTGGAGATGCCTGAGGAGAGACTGGAGACAGAAGCCTTCAGGAGAGAACTGAGACAGTAGATATCATAATCCTAGTGCTGGATCATCCCGTAGGGCAGCAGCCATCATGCTTAGGCAGACCACTCCCTGGAGTGGCAGCAGGCAGCAGCTGAGGAGAAACAACAGCTCCGACCCCAGGATGGTCTCTGCCCAGGCCCTGTGGTGCTAAGGCCTGACTGCTAAATGCAGACTGACTAGATTAACAACAGGAGGAGACAGCCACAGACAGTAGATCCCTGGAATTCTCAAACTGGCTGCCTAAGGTCAAAGGGGGTCAACATCTCACATGACCAGAGGCAGATCCAAAAGGGAAAAAAAAAACAGTGGTAAATACTAGAGGCTACCTAGACAAAATCCACTGTGGTCTTTTCCATGATTTGCTATATATTTTTTCCTGCATAGCTTTTTAACATTCATTTCTTGTCCAGCAAGTCTGTGCATTATCAAGTCAGTAGATTTTATACTATAGTGTATTTCAATTCACATATTTTACCCCTCCCTTCTTTTACTCCATTTTACCTTCTTTTCTCGAATTATTTTCATCTCATATCTTGTTTCCTCTCTTGCTACAACTTGTTTCCATTCCATGCTCTCACTATTTCTTTCCCATCCAGACACAAAACCAATTTTCTTGTCAGTGGTCATCTCACATCCTTTCTCCTCGCTCTTAAAACACCCATGTTCTCTCTCCATCTTTAATAATCTTTGCTAGTTGGTTGTGGGAAGGGTAGGTGTGGTTGCATTTTTTTCAATTTTATCTCTAGATCTTCACTAATTTAGTGTTTCAAATATTAAATTTTACTAATCCCCTCTCATACTCTTTTTTTTAAATCTCAAATTGATAATTTTGCCCTGTCTTAGCCTGTTTTGTTCTTTTTTTCTTCTATTTCTCCTCCATACTGCCCTTTAATTTTTCTTTTTTTCTTTTTCCTTTTGTCTCAGATTTTCATTTTTTCCCAGTCTTAGCCTGGTTTTTAATCCTCACTCTTAGTATTCCCTCTCCCTGTATCATTTCAAAATCACTTGCCATTCCTCTAGACATCTCTTAAGCCTTTCTTTGTTTCTTTTTTCGCTCTTATTCCCATCCCACCTATATTAATTTTAGCTCATTTGTTGTTGATAGTGCTGTGGTGGATCTTTCTAACCAATTTAGCTCCTATATTTTTATTATTTATTTACTCTTTTTCCTTTTTCTTTCTCTCTTTATTTTATTTTAATTTCTGTTTAAACCCAATACTATATGCTTCCCTTCACATATTCCATTCCACATCCTTCATTCCCTTTTTTATTCACGATATAAATTTTACTTTCTCTCTTGGCATTGCTCTGATTCCCAACTCTAATTGGTGCTCTTCTCTCTACTCTCTCAAAGTCATTTTTCTTTCAGTAGGTCATCTCATATCTGCTCTCCCTCCTTATAATAGTCTTAATCTATCAACACCGTTAGTAATACTGGTTCATTTGCTGTTGATATTGGGATTGTGGGGTGGAGTTATTTTTGCAGGGGTGGGTGTGTGTCCTGGGCTTTGTGGTTTTGTTCTGGCAGCACCTGTACAACAGCACACAAGACTTGGTGGGTGGAGTGACCCTCAGTCAACCACGTGAAGGGAAGGACCCACTAAAAAACGATCAAAAACTAGTTACATCAAGAGAACCAACGTAAATGGCATAAAGGGCATCCCAAGAGCATCAAGTTCAGGAGATCAAGGAGACTGCATTACTGAATCTCACAGGCCTCCTACCATAGAAGTACACACCACAAAGTCAGGGAGCCAAAACAGACCATTTTAAAGAGCAGAAGCAAGCAATTAAGAGTCTAAAAAATAATGGGAAGAGAAAGAAACAACCCCCAATTGAAAGCAAAGGGGGAATTTTTTTGCTTTCAGGCAAAGAAATAGAGGCAAGTCAACCTCAGACATTGAGTTCAAAACAATAATTATAAGGAAGCTCAATGAGCTCACTGAGAACTACCAGAAACTACAGGGAAACTACAAGAAACTTATTGCAAACTATATCAGCATGAAAAAGGACATAGAAACAATCAACAAGGACCAAGAGGAAATGAAGAATACAATTTCTCAATTGAAGAACACAGTAGAAAGAATCAAAAGCAGGAAAGATGAAGCAGAGGATTGAATCAGCGAGCTAGAGGAAAAAGTAGAAAAAAACTCCCAGAAAGAGCAAGAAAAGGAAAAAATGAAAGAATGAAGAGGAGTTAAGGGAACTGCATGAAATGTAATAATATCTGTATAATAGGGATACCAGAAGGAGAAAAAGAGAAGCAAGGCATAGAAAACCTGAAGGAAAAAGTAGTGATGGAAAACTTCTCTTATTTGATGAGAGAAAAATTCACACAAGTCCAGGAAGCACAGAGGGTCCCAATCAAGAGGAACTCAAAGAGGCTGACTCCAAGACACATCATAATTAACATGGCAAAATTCAAAGACAAAGAATCTTAACAACAGCAAAGGAGAAACAGGAAGTAACATACAAGGGAGCCCCAATAAGGCTAGCAGCTGACTTCTCAATGGAAACGCTCCAAGCCATAAGGGAATGGCAAGGAATATTCCAAGTAATGAAACCAAAGTTCTACTCTACCCAGCAAAGCTCTCAATTCAAATTGAAGGCAAAATAAGGAGTTTCCCAGACAAAAGCAGTCTAAAAGTGTACACTTTCACCAGATGAGCACTGCAAGATATGTTGAAGGGACTGCTTTCAGAAGAGGATGAAAAAGAAGAGAGAGAAACTCAGGTATAAAGGGAATAAAATGGCAATGAATAAGTACCTATAATAACCTTAAATATAAATAGATTGAATGCTCCAGTCAAAAGACAAGGGTAACTGAATGGATAAGAAAACATGACCCACACATATGCTGCCTACAAGAAACCCACCTCAGAACAAAAGACCTATACAGACTGAAAGTGAAGGGCTGGAAAAAAAATATTTCATGCAAATGGACAGGAAAAAAAAGCCGAGGTAGCAATACTGATATCGGACAAAATAGACTTCAGAACAAAGGCCATAAAAAGAGACACAGAAGATCACTTCATAATACTCAAAGCAAGAATCCATCAAGAAGACATATATATTGTAAACATATATGCACCAACATAGGAGCGCCCAAATATATAAAGAAAATCTTGGGAGACTTCAAGAAAATAGAGACAGCAACACAATTATAGTAGGGGGTTTTAACACTCCACTATCAAAAGTGGATAGATCTTCCAAACAAAATATCAACAAGGATATTTTGGAACTGAATGGCACATTAGATTAAATGGATTTAACTGATATATATATATATATATATACAACTTTTCATCCCAAAGAAACAAAATACACATTGTTTTCAAACACACATAGAATATTTTCAAAGATAGACCATGTGATAGGACACAAAATAAGTCTCAATGTATTTAAGAAAATTGAAATTACATCAAGCATTTTCTCAACACAAGGGCTTGAAACTAGAAACCAAGCCTGAGAAAAAATTCAAAAATATTCAAACTCATGGAGATAGAATCGCATGCTATTAAACAATGAATGGGTTCCTAATCAAATCAAGGAAAAAATGAAACAGTGTCTGGAAACAAATGAAAACAAACACACAAAATCTATGGGAAATAGCCAAGGCAGTCCTGAGAGGGAAGTTTGTACCAATACAGGCCTACCTAAAAAACACAGAAACATTTTAAATAAGCAACTTAAACTTACATCTACAGGAACTGGAGGAACAACAAAGCCCAAAGAAAGTAAAAGGAAGGAAATAACTAACATCAGAGCAGAATTAAATAACAGACTAAAAGCACAATTCCAAGGATCAATAAATCCAGGAGGTGGTTCTTTGCAAAGATAAACAAAATCGACAAGCCTTTAACCAGATTAATGAAGAAAAAAAGGGAGAGGACCCAAATAAGTAAAATCAGAAATGAAAGAGGAGAAATTACAACTGACATCACAGAAATACAAAGGATTGTAAGAAATTACTTCAGAGAACTATATGCCAAGAAATTTGGAAACCTGGGTGAAATGGACAAATTTCTAGAAAACTATAATCTTCCAAAACTGAATCAAGAAGAGGCAGAAAGCCTAAAAAGAATGATAACAGCTGGTGAAATTGAAGCAGTAATCAAAAAACTCCTGGCACACAAAAGCCCTGGACTGGACAGTTTCACAGGAGAATTTTACAAAACATTTCGGGAAGAGCTAACCCCTATCTTTCTCAGACTATTGCAAAAAATCCAAGAAGAGAGAAGACTCCCAAACTTTTTATGAGGCCAGCATCATCCTAATCCCCAATCCAGACAAAGACAAAGAAAGAAAACTACAGGCCACTATCATTGATGAACATACATGCTAAAATCCTCCACAAAAACAGACACTTCTCCAAGGAGGACATAGAGATGCCCCATAGATATATGAAAGGATGCTCAACATCACTAGCTATCAGAGAGATGAAAATTAAAACCACCATGAGATACCACTTCACCGGTCAGAATGGCCATGATAAAGTGTTGGAGATGATGTGGAGAAAAGGGAACCCTAGTGCACTGTTGGTGGGAATACAGACTGGTGCAACCCCTGTGGAAAACAGTAAGGAATTTCTTAAAAAAACTAAAAATGGAACTGCCTTTTGACCCGGCAGTTGCACTGCTGAGATTATACCCTAAAAACCCTGAAACACTATTTCAAAATAACTTCTGCACCCCTATGTTCATAGCAGAATTTTCAATAGCTAAGTGCTGGAAGCAACCTATGTGCCCATCAGGAAATGATTGAATCAAAAACCTGTGGTACATTTACATAATGTGATACTACGCAGCAGAGAGAAAGAAGGAGCTCCTACCCTTCACAAACAGCGTGGATAGAACTGGAGAGCATTATGCTAAGTGAGTAATTGAGGTGAAAGAGAAATACCTTATGATCTCACCTGCAAGTGGAACGTAATCAACAAAACAAACAACCAAGCAAAATATAACCATAGACAGTAAAAAAAGAACAAACTGACAGCAACTAGAGGGAAGGGGGGAGGTGGATCATGGGGGAAAGAAGGAAAAGGGTCATCAAGGAACATGTATAAAGGACCCATGGACAAAGCTAAAGTGGGGATTGAGGGTGGGTGATGAGGGGCAATTGGTGGTGGGTAAATGGAGACAACTGTACTAGAACAACACAAAAAAAGAAAAAAACATGAAGAAACAAAAAAAAAGCAGACATTATAGATTTTATTCATATGTGCAAACTACAGAGTTACAATGGAATTCTAAAAAAATTACTGAGAACTTTAGTGTTATAACCCATTTTTAAAAGCACTGATTAAAGTCATCTTAGTAGGAAAAAATAAATACACAAATTTTAATAAATAAATTCCATTTTGGGGGCACCTTCTCATATAATTTATTAATAAGCCTGTAGAAGCAGTACAAGTCCTGGCTACCTGGGTGGGTATCCACATGGTTTTGTGGACCCTGAGAAAGATACCTACCAGGAAGGGCTCTTGGTGGCTAACTGGGCCCAAATTAAAAAAACAAAAACAAAAAAAAACAAAAGCACAAAGCAAAACAGCCTACTATCCATTTCTCCATAGGAGCCTGTCATGCAAGCAGCATTTCAGGGAGAAGCCTGCACTGAACTGCCTGCCTGCACAGTGTTTCTGCCATCTGAGCCAGCCTTTATAAAGGAGTTCCTGGAATCCTGTTTTAATCAATAAAACTGAAGCTTTCCCCACCCAATTGGTGCTACACAGCTATATCCCTATCAGCACCTTTACCAACCAATCAGAGTAGGTCCATTCTGAAAAATCAAGACAGTGCCTTTTAAACCAATTGAACTATGATGATTTGGAGTCCTAGTTTCCATGAGGACAGACCAACCGGGGACTTAGGGCAGGGACTTTTGTATATATAAGTCAGCTCCCCTCTGGCTCTGGGCATGCACTTTCCCTTTCCACTGAAGACTGCGTTTCCTTGGCTGGAGCTGAAATACCAAAGTTGTCTTCTCTAGAGCAGATTGGCACAGAAAAGAGGAGACTGAATGGATTGCAAACCAGCCACGTGCAGAGCAGAGCTGTTAAGCTAGAGAAGAGTCTTGCCCAGAGCTGCCTCACAGCTGTGCTGTGTCACAATTAAACTGTTTAGCACTGAATAAAGTTTCCTTCTTCACCATACCTCAAATTGGGGATTTCTGTTGGTGCTGAATTGATGCCAAAGGCCAATTTTCATATTAAATTCTTATAGGTAAGAGTTGATCATACATCCTTATGAAATATGTTTAGTTTTTAGATTTCAGCAAAGATGGGTGTCTGTACTCTCCATCCATGGTCTGGCAGCTGCTCAGACTGAAACCAATCAGCTCAGGAGTGAGTCTGCCTTTTTTCTTTTCTTTCGACCCCCTTTACCTTGTGTGTTTGTTAAGATTATCATATGGGCAATATTGGTCTTAACTCATTACACTTAGCACAATGTTCTAAAGATCAATCCAGGCTGTTACAAATGACCAACTTTCATTCTTTTTGATGGCTGAGTAGTATTCCATTGTATGTATTCACCACAGCCTCTGTATCCATCCATCTGTTGATAGACACTTAGATTTTTGTATATCTTGGCTGTTGTGTGTAACGGTTCAGTTAGCATAGGGGAATGGACTTTTTTTGAGTTAGTGTTTTCATCTTGTGTTAGACAACTACCCAGAAATAGAATTGCTGGATCATATGGTAGTTCTGTTTTTAATTTTTTGATGAACATCCATACTGTTTCCGTAGTGGCTACCACAGTTTACATTCCCGCCAACGATGCACGCGGGTTCTCTTTTCCCCACAAGTTTGCCACCACTTCTCTTTTTGAGGATGGCCATTCTAACCAGTGTGAGGTGATGTTTCATTATGGGTTTGACTTGCATTTCTCTGGTTATTAGTGATGTTGAGCACCTTTTCATGTACTTATTGCCTGTTTGTATGTCTTCTTTGGAAAAGTGTCTATTGAGATCATCTGCTCTTTTAAATTTTAAACATCAGATCATTTTATTTTGATGTTGTTTTATATGTTCTTTATATATTTTAGATATTAATTCCTTAACAGATTTATGGTTTACAAATATTTTCTCCCATTCAGCATGTTGTCTTTTTATTTTGTTGATGGTTTCCTTTGCTGTACAGCAAAGTCCCCTTCTTTTTGCCTGCTATGATGCCTTTTGGGACTGACTCGATAAGGGCCCATCAGCACTGTAAACCTTCTAGATGGTCTGCTTTCTAACCTGAAAAGGGCATCTCTGTCTTCCCAGGGTTAAGTCTCGCAGTGGTGATTTGCTAACAAATGATGCTGCCACACCCTGGTGGGCTCTGTAGATACAGAGCTCCTTACCAAGCCCACGCTTCATCACATCTTTGAGGGGTCAGTAGGGTTTGAGCACCTGGAAGAAAGGCAGCCCATGGGTTTGTGTAAGGGGACTTTCTCTGAGGCACTGAGGGCTGCTTCCTCAACAGCCTGTGGCCAAGAAGCCTGTGTTGAGAAGCCTTCCAAGTAGTCAGTCTTTTCCATGAAGCACTGTTGCTGGGATCTCTGCAAGTGCACTAATGATTCCCAGTTGAAGCTTTTTTTCTGGTAAGAAAATCAGCGGTGGGACTACTCTGGTCTGTGTACAAGAATTTAACGTCATTTGGGATGTATTTGTACTTATGGAAAGGTAGGCGCATTTCTTTTTGCTAAAGTTTCATAGTGCCTTCCATTGGTATGAAATTAATTTCTGAGCCTACCTAAATTTCAGGAAGGGCTCCTTGCTCTGTGAGGATGATGATACAGATATTGATGGTGATGATCGTAAAGATGAACACAACCCAGTTCCCTAAAGTGGAGAAGGGGTGTTAGACATGGGAAAGAAAGCTGCAGGGGTTTCTGTCCACTCTGCACTGAACTTGCTCATTAGTCCATTTTCCCTTCTGCTTCCTCTAAGTCTAGGGTCCAGACTGAAGGCATAAAATTACTTGTGCTGAACAAACTAACCTACCTTTAGCAAGTGGGATTGCTCTCTGTAAGTATGACAAAACTGGGAATGTCTGAACATAGCAGGTATTTCATTGTTTCTGTGACTTTTTACTTCAGTGGCAAAAGTATGTGACTTTTTTAAACTTAGAGACCTTAATGTATTAACAGATACATTCTGTCTTCTTGACAGTATCAAACTTACACCTTTATTTTCATATAACCCATAGCTGTTGCAGTTTTGATGAACATGGTATTTTCACAGAAATTACATACAATTCACATGTTTTTACTTTAAACAAATAGGCAGCCAGCTATTTCTTCAGCAAAACAGGTTGAATCCAAAATAACAAAGAACTGTAATTTGGGACGTGGTCTAATGGAGAACCACACACAAGTGCAGAGAACAAAGGAGAGGAACATTCTTTTACCAAGGAAAAAGGGAGTTCAGAGAGGCTGTTCCAAACAGAGTTCTCTGGAGGAAACGAAGAATTGGAAGTGTGGTGGCTTCTCATAGGCCGAGTCATAACAGGCTTTCATTGTCTGAGTCTTTGCCAGACAAGGAGAACATGTTCCTCCTTCCTGCTGGGAAGTAGTAGTGTAGGAAACACCCTCCTGTTGGAGATGAAAGCGTGTCTCTTCCCGTTTGGGGTAATTGACAATGAGGGATAGGGTATGAGATCTCTCCTTACAGGCCCTTCCAACTCCAGTTTAAATGCGGGTTGTGTTTATTAGTCCTAACACATGTTTTTTAAAAGTTTCTTTAGGATATAAGGAGTTCTTTAGTGTGGTTCAGGGATGGCAGTGGGGAAAAGCAAACAGGACTCACTTCAGAATACCTGGATTCTAGGACAGGGTTTTGCTATTAACAAGTATTGTAATTTTACACACACCTGTTACGATGGTTGGCTCTTATTTCGTTTTCTGCAGATGAGTGGAGTGATATTTTCTGAGAATTGGTTCAACTTCAAACCTGAGGTAATTCAGTAGACAAATATTTGTGAGCACTAACTATATGCCAGGCACTGGGGTGAAAGAAGTGAAGAGGCCAAATCTACTGCCCTCAGGAAGTTCACATTCAGTTCTTGTCCTTGAAAAGCTACTTGGGTCTCCTGTCTCAGTTCAGAGAGGAGCCATGAGATACATTTTCTCATCATACAGCAGCCCCTGCCTGCTGTAACCCACACTGGGCTTGGGGCTTAGAGACACCCAGATAAACAGATGTGCTTCATGGGATCACTGAGCCTGGACCCCCGATGCCATGGGGGGAGTTCAACAACCCTCCTCAGTTCATTGAAGACACAATTTTACATAGCCTACTTCCTCTTTAACTTTTCCTAAATCACAGAGTTTAAATAGCTCGTCAGATTTTTGTTGTTTGCATTTTTTTCTGGTTGAATGCTTTTTTATCTTCTTGCCCTATCTATGTCTTCTCTATTGTCTGTGAAGAATTCAGAGTTTTTGTCATTCTTAAACACAGTGATGTGATTTGCTGTTAGGTACTTTGTGTGTGCAGAGAAAATTAGAAGTATATTGATTTGAAATACTCGTCCCTACCAATTGATTTCCCAATGCTCCATACTGTTGCTTCTTTTGTGTGTTTCTGATAAGGACACTGGGTGCCTGGGCTCACAGGCACTGTTAGGACTCGTGCCCATGGTCAGAAGTAAAGTGCATCACAACACAGAACAGACGGTGTCATTTTTTTCTCGTCATCTATTGTCTGTACAGAACTACACGGGAAGCATTTCCTGTGGGAGATAACACTCAGGGCTCTCCAGGCTTGTTTTGTCTGGGCCTGTGGGGGTTTGGTCCTGGTGATGCCTTCTGGATGTTCTGTCCTCAGAGTGCCCATCCAGGCTCAGACCCCTGCTTCTCAGATGGCCCTTTAGGGCACCTGGGGTCCAAACACACTCCCTGTTGGGAGGAAAAGAGTGGATTGCTTGCTCTGAGCGGACATCTCTATCCCAGAATGAAGACATTTTATTCTTGTTTTATAAGGATTTATTTGTGAAAATCTTATTTTTTATTTCCATAAAATACATGAACATGTAGAGAACTGAACCATAAGTCCTTCCTTTGGTTGTGATAAAACTGTGTCTTTCCAGCATGATTTCCAGCATGACTTGCCTTGTTTCCCAGTTAAAGGCAACATCCCAGACTGCGGACTTCCTTATAGCTTGTCTGGTGGCATGATTTGGAGCAAGAGGAAAACTTAATATGCACGGCATTTCCAATGGAGAGTGTTTCTCTCCCTCACACATCTGGAATATGCTGTTGAGTCAGCTGGCAGTGAGTGACAAGAGGCAGCCTTCTCAGGCATCCGAGCTTTTTGAGCACATCTGCTGGTGCATTTAGTCACCAACTATCTCGTCTGCAGGAAAGGCCACTCATGCCACTGTCCTCAGTGCTGGGCATGGGTGTTCCTAAAAAACGACCTCTCAAATGTCCCTGTGATTCAAATAAGCAAAGCAGTGCATCCAGTGCCCTTTTTATTATGCACATATCTTAACTGTCCCTTTTTCTTGTTTGTGGTGGTCTCCCTTTTGCTGTGGTAGTGTGTGTAACTTAAAACATTTAAAAATATTTATTGCAAATCACATGTTTATCTTCCTTGGTGAATGGAATATCTGAAAAATACCTTTACTTGTATAATTTCCCCTTCCCCATGTGGAGCTTGTGAAAGAAGATACTTACTGAGGAGGGCTCTCAATGGATTTCTCAACGTGGCTCAAATATAAAAAACAGCCGTACCAGCCATTTCTGCACAGGAGTCTCTCATGCAAACCTCACTTCAGGAAGAAGCCTGCACTGAACTGCCTGCCTGCACAGTGCTCCTGCCATCTGAGCCAGCCCTTATAAAAGTGTTCCTGGAATAGTATTTCAATCAGTAAGCTTGCCTCACCCAATCAGAGCTGTGTATCTATATCCCCCATCAACATTTTTACTGACCAATCAGAGTGGCTCCATTCTGACCAATCAGGAGAGTGTTTTTTGGACCAAACTGAGGATTTGGAGTCCTCATTTGCATGAGGACATGCCAATCAGGGACCAGCAGTGGAGACTTCTGTCTATATAAGTCAACTTCCTTCTTGCTTAAAGAGCACATTTTCTCCTTCCACCAAAGATTTAAGACTTATGTTTGCTCTGGCTGAAGCTGAAACAGAGAAGATGAAACACCGAAGATAAGTCGTCTGACCAGTGCAGATAAGAGCAGGCACAGTAGACTGGACTGGACCAGAGAAGAGCAGATCTGTCTAGCTGGAGAGGGGCCTGGCTCTAGGAACTCAGAGTCCCTCATAGCCTTGCAGTTCTCACAGCTGTGCTGTGTGCATGGAGTAAAGTTTCCTTCTTCACTGCACCCCAAATTGGAGATTCTTGTTCATGCTGAATTGACACCAATACCATCATTTGACATTCCTGTCTTAGCAGCCTTATTCTGAATAGAGTGAACTCCATGGTTCTGCCTGACTGCCTGCGTTACTAGAGCCTGTGGATAGGGAAACAGTTGTTTGGAATCTAGGGTGGCCTTCTTCTGTGCAAGAGCTCTTCCTTGTTCTCTCTGTTACTTGGAATGATGAGGCACATCTGCCCAGGTAATGCTCCTGCTGTGGTGCTGGACCATGCATGGATTGTAGAGGTGCTCTTTTTGGTTTCCTAGACCCGGCACTCAACCTCTGCTGGTGTATATTATGTAAGAGCACTGCCTTGGTGGAGCCTAGTATTTCTTTTACAAAAAAGAATATGCAAGTTGCTTGGCTGTGGCTATAACTGTGTCAACTGTGCCTGTATATAATGTTGTGTATCTCTTTACATAGATGTCGGCAAGACTTCTGTAAAATGCCACTGTTGCTGGTGGTGGGACTTTAGCTAGAAATTTTGTAGTAGAGGTTCTTGGGGTTATGAGATAGAGATAATCCCCTTTGGGCTGTCCTAGGTAGGGGATTAAATACAGGCAGGGTTCCAAGACATAGAAACAACCCAAGTGTCCTTTGATAGATGATTGGATAAAGAAGATGAGGTTCATGTACATACAGTGGAACACTACTCAGCCATAAGAAAAGACTAAGTACTGCCATTTGTGACAATGTGGATGGATCTTGAGAGTATCATGCTAAGAGAACAAAATAAGTCACAAAAAAAGGCAAGAACCACATGATTTCACTTGTGTGAGATAAAAACTGAAAGTAACAAATGGACAAACAAGACAAACAAACAAAAACTCATAGTCACAGACAACAGTATGGTGGTTTCCAGACAGAAGGGGGTGGGGGATAGTAAAGGACAAAGGGGGTCAAATATGTGGTGATGGGAGATTTGCTTTTGAGTGGTGGACACACAATGCACTGTACAGATGACATATCATAGAAATATACACTTGAAACCTATATGATTTTATTAACCAGTGCCACCCCACTAAATTTAATTTTAAAATGTGGTTTAAAAATACAATCAGGGCACTTCTACACAAATTAAGAACATTAGGAGGGGAATAACAGGGGAAAGAAGGGGTAGGGTCAAGTCAAGGAACATGTCTAAAGGACTCATGGACAAGGACAATGGGGAAAGGATTAAATGTGGGGGTGGGATGGGCAGGGAAGAGGAGAGTAATGGAAAAACTGGGACAACAATAATTGAATGACAATAAAAAATAAAAATAATTACATGTGGAATGTTAAGGAAATTATGTTGGTTATAGTTGATCATATCTGGGTTGGGGGACTTAAGGGGGATTTTTTTTTCTTCATTTTTTTGTGGTCTATTTTAACTTTCCACAGTGAGCACAGTGAGCATTTTTGAATTCAGGTTTAAAAAAAATTTAATCTTTTAAAATTTTAGAATTTCTTTTCCTCACGGAAATCAAATACAGGTTGAGTCACAATGTCGCAGAATTATAGAGTTGTAGGATTGAATGGTCAAGACCCTTGGTGATTGCCAAGTTTAAAACCCATAATTCAGATGAGTGGTGGCAGAACCCACACTTGACTTCTCTGTTTGATTTTAGCTCCTGTGCCTTCATCCATTCGACCTGGCTGTCTATTGTGTGACTGTTTCAGATACAGGTGGGTTTTTCTGGTTTGGGATAATGCAGATGAATGCCATAGGTTTTCATTTTCTTTATAGTTAAGGCCATACTCACAGAAAATGTTCTAGACCAGAGCTTGGCAAACTAGGGCCCATGGGCCAACCTCTTGTTTTGGAAATGAAGGTCATTATGTCTGGAACGCAGCCATGCTCCCTCATGTAGTGCAGTCTGTGGCTGCTCTGGGGCTGTATGGCAGAGGTTGCAGCAAAGACCACGTTACCTGGGAAGCTGAAAGTGTTTAATATCTGAACCTTTCAGACCAGTTTGTGGATTCCCATTAAGACTCCTACGGTGGTAGAATGGTGACCGGAGACCTGTGACAAGGACCATAGATATAAGCAGCGGGCAACCTGCTCTTTGGCGTAAAATAGCTGTCCAGGGCAAAACAGAGTTGAGTGCTAGCTTGCCTGTGCTGTTTGGGATGATCTGAGTTTAGGTCCCTCCTTGACCAAAGGCACTGGATGGGGCTGGAAAACTACTATAGTCCTTGGGAGTGGATATCAGAACTCAGCTTTTTTGCTGTATTGTTTCATCTGGAATGTTCTCATTGGGAATGTAAAGTCTAGTGTGGGGCAATTCTTATGCCCTTTAAAGTGGACATCCAGTTCAGACTGAGGGCACTGAGTACTGGACTCTGGCATTTGCAGTAGAAAACCCTTTGGGCGTAATTCAGATGACATGTCAGAAAACAGCCAAGCAGTGCAGACTGGTGGGCTGTCCCTGCAGTGTCCCCACAGCCTTCCACATGTGTGCAGTGGCCCTGGCACACTCACACTAGGAGGGCCATGCACAGAGCAGGGCCTCCAACCAAAGCCTGCTGGATGCTGGCAGTGCCCCCCCCTATTTTAGTGTTTCCAACGAGTAGGTGGACATTGTATAGGGCAACAAGGGCAGAGGGAAGGATCAAGTTGCTTTGTTTGGGCAAAGGGAGGAAAAACAAACACTTGGGATATTTCCTGTGCACCAGTCAGGATGATGGATATTTTATATTTCATTTCATTTTTTTCTTCCCAGTACCTCATTGCAATTGGTAGCTAATATCTGCATCTTATACCTGTGGTGAGGGCAGAGCAGTGCTGAAGCTCAGAAATGAGGCCTCAGAGCCACACTCATTCAGTGGGAATGGCTTAGCCAGGACCTTAAGCCAATTCTGTGGTCTTTCTCCATCACATGGCACTTGGAATGCTCTTGCTGTGGCAATAGTTTTTATAACCAGAGGTAAGAAGCCTCGATTAGGAATTGTTTGATCAGAAATGGCAAGATAATTTTTTTAAGATAGGGTACATAAGTTGAGGTGGGAGATCAGGACTAGCGAGAGCATTGGCAGGTTCTCTCTTTCTTTCCATATATTTTGGGTTGTCCTTTGGGTTTGTTCAATGCCAATATCATCTAATGGGGAGATTTCTTTCAGTTGCCTAGAAAGGTCTATATTTAGAGAGTAGTTGTTAACTTCTTTCCAAAACAGCATATTGTGCAATTGTTTTTAGGCTTCCTCGAGTATCTTTTACTTGAGTATGGCAATAAAAACCCAAACTTAAAGTGTTTTGAGATGCTGTCAAGAAATGCATTTGTGCCTGCCTGTGTGTAATCCTGGTCGTAGTCGGTGCTGCTGAAGCCTGGACGGGAGTCCGAGTCCTCAGAGCCAGAGCCCGTGCGGAGGACCGTTTTGTGCTGTGGCTGTGGAGTTCCTCTGCTGCGTCAGCACCTCGTCTGGCGCTCACATTGTGTCATCTTTCCCTTTCCCCTCCCTGGACACTCCAATCTCTGCATGCCTTAATCTTAATGGGCTGTCTCGGGGAATGTGCATTGGATCCTCTGTCTCAGAAACAAAGAAGGCCAGCTTACTGAAAAGGCAGTCCTGGTGAAGTCAGGCACACTTGCAAGTCAGTACGGATTTCTCGATGGTTGTCTTTTCAGTGAGGAAACACCATGAATTGTCAGGTGGCTGGTATGTTAGTTGTTCATCTGTTTAACAAGTGTTTACTGAGAGTGAATGAAGGTGAACTCAGCTCCCTCAAAGCTAGTCCTGTGATGTCCTCAGGGAGCAGCAATCTGAAATCTTGTGTTACTGCTTTGGTTTAAAAATGAGATCTGAGCAGAAACTTTGTTTTTAAGGATCTCCAGAATTAATAAAAGGGCACATTTTGGGTTACCTTCACTAAGGGATTTTTCTAGGTAGAGTGAACTTAAAACTTAAGTGAGTAATTTTGAACAGTGGTGCCTATGGGCTTTAATAGAGAGATAACCTGAAGTCAGGGATAATTAATTTTTACCAACTTTAAGCTGTCATGCCTAGTACATTCATTTTTGAACATGCATTTTAGTTTTGTATTTTATTTATTGTGCTGGTTTATTTTTCTTAGGAGTTCTTTGAATATTTTATGGTGATGCTTCATTTATCTGGATCACTTACATTGAAGCCAGTCAGAGAGCAAGAAGAAAAGATTTGCGTGGTCCACATGATGCTCTCTGTTGACACTCATGAGAAACCCTCTGTCTTTGTGTGGGTCCTGTCTCCTGCTTGTGGCCCACACCCTGGAAAGCGCCATGTGTCTACCTGCATTTTCTAAGTGCCTGCTCTTTGGCATAGCACTAAATGTTGAGAATTCAACGAGTAATAGCCAAAATATAACCTAATGGCGGGGGAGACCATACAATAATTATTTTGTATACTCTGTAATATTTTAGTTAAGTGGTAATTGTAGAGGTTCATAAAATATATAAAAGTGCAGAGGAGAAAGTCATTTAGGTGCAAGGTCATTTCAAAGAGGGCTGGATGGAGGTGCTTTGAAGGGAAGATAAACTGCAGTGAAAGAGACAGTCCAAGTAAAAACAACACCACCTGCAAAGCTATGTGATGTTTTTAGGAAAGCAAGAACTGTTCACAATTTCTGGACCAGAAGATGTAGAGGCATAGAAGCAAGAAGGGAGGCTGTTAGGTAGGCGGGAGTCATTTCCGCCGTGAGCCGTGTTCATAGTGACCAGGATCTTTGAGTGGCTCTTAGCAGAGGTGATGGTGTATGTTTAGGGACGGGAGATTCTTGTGTCTGGAGGGTGAGGATGGATTTGTTGGGCGAAGCTGGTGGAAGGAGATTACTTAGGAGATTTTGTATTTGAGATGAGGCGTGACAGACTCCACTGAGGTTCTGGAGGTGGGAAGAGAAGAGAAGTAAGAACCGGAATTTGGTGTGGTGGAGACAGCCCTCCACTGAGGTCCAGTTTTCAGGCTGCTCGCTGCTCTATTACCCATTTTCTATGTGACCTGGGGGCAATTACTTGTAAATGTTCTAAAATCTGAACTAATAAGCTCTGTTTACTGGGAAAGGTCACTTTTGTGGTGACCTATTTGTCAGTGACAGTGAGATTAATCTCAGAGAGAGGTCTTTTCCTTGAAGATAACTCCCAGTGCTGGGGTCAGGATCAGGGGACTGTTTTCACATATGTAAAAACAGGAGTGGTGATAGTTCCTTTGCTGGAGCATTTAAGAAGCAGGAGGGCTGAGTGCCTAGCCCAGGGCTAGTGCATAGAAAGGGTCCAATGAATGGTGCTTTCCTTTCATATATATAAATGATAGTTGTGGTGGAACCAATGAATACAAGCAGCCAGGCCCCACCCTGGCATGAATTAATTGGACATGACATAGTGGATCAGCACTCTAGAGGAAGAACAAGGGTCACAAGGTATGTGGAGCGAATTGGAAGGAGAGAGAACCAGATGTCTAGACCACTCTGAGGTCCTGCTGTGGTACAGGAATCTAAAAACTCCACAAATCACTTAGGATAGTAATACTCCAGAGGAAAATTATAGGAACCCCCTTCCACTTGAGACTCTGGTAGGTTTTAGATGTAAGGAGTATCAAATTCTATTAGGTCAATGTTTTTAGTTTATTTGATGGACAGCCTGATGACTTGTAGGTCAAGAGCAAGTAAGCTTGTTTAATTCATCTTCCATCCTTGAGGTAGTGTTTTATTACCAAACTGGAAGTTTATAGGGAGAAGTCTCATTTGATTTGTCTTTCTGTTTCCAAAAGCATCTAAAATAATTAGAAAGCCAGAAGACTTAATGATCTAAATCTTTTCTCCTGATGGTTCAGGTATGTTTCTATGATAAGGTATAAGCCAATTAAAGAAGCAGATCTAAAACCGAAGAGCACTTGCCCTGGCCAGCATGGCTCCGTCGGTTGGAGCATCGTTCTGTAAACTGAAAGGGTGTGGATTTGATTCCTGGTCAGGGCACATGCCTAGGCTGTAGGTTTGATCCCTGGTTGGGGCATGTAAAGAGGCAGCCGATGGATTTTTCTCTCTCACTTTGATGTTTCTCTCTCTTTCTCCTCTCTAAAAAAAATCAATAAGCATGTCCTTGGGTGAGGCTAAAAAAAAAATCAAAGAACTCTTTCCCTTTCTATGTCTAAACAAAATCTGTCTGCTATAATATAAGTCCAGTGCTTCTTTGGGTGAGAAAAAAATATGAGGCACTACTCTCCTAAGCAAAATACCTTCATAGGTACATATGTCTTACACTGCAAAGCCATCTTGTATAACTTTGTCAGGAAAGTAAGGGTTGTGTTTTTATCCTGCTTGTTGCTTTAATTTTTTTAGAGCTTTTTAAACAATGAATTCTATTCCAACCTGAAGGGTCCAGATGAATATATGTTGCCTCTGCTGAGCCTGACACATACCAAATATGTTGGAGGGATATAGGTGTGTCAGGTCTTATTTGCTTCTGTTCAGAAGCAGTGTGCTATGGCTCAGCGTGAATCCTGGGCATCTCCTTTCGTGGTGCTCTAGAGGTATTACATTTAGATAATATGCATTCTCTGAGTCAGGGATGTCAAACTCATTTTCACCGGGGGCCACATCAGCCTTGCGGTTGCCTTCAAAGGGCCGAATGTAACTTTAGGACTGTGTAAATGTAACTACTCCTTAACTAGAGGCAAGGAGCTCGGTGCTGCTGCTGGGTAAAAACAAGGTGCTGGGCCGGATAAAACAAGGTGGAGGGCCAGATTTGGCCCGCAGGCCTTGTGTTTGCCACCTGTGCTCTAAAGTGCATTGCTATATATTATTCTGTCAACCTTTTGATCCAAGATATTTGAACTCAAATATGATACTTTATTTTAGAATCACAAGAGTCTATGGTGAGAGAGTAAGGCAGAGCTGATGGCTTACTTAATATATCATGTTCTTCCTCCTCTTCCTCCTGGAATTCACTTTGTTAAATTTCTCATGTGGTTCACTTAGTTCTTGTTCACTTAGATCTAATTAACATTTTTAAATAACTCAAGACAAAGATTTTACTTATTTATTTTTGGAGAGGGGGGACAGGAGGGAAAAAGAGAGGGAGAGAAACATCAATTGGTTGCCTCTCACACGTGCCCCAACCAGGGGTCAAACCTGCAACCGAGGCGTGTGCTCTGACCAGGAATCCAACTGGTGATCGATCTTTCACTTAAGAGGGATGATGGTCAACCAACTGAACCACGCTGGTCAGGGCTAATTGGCATTTTTAATTGGCATGTTGTGTAGTCCTGGAAACCTCTTATTAGATTTCATAGGCTTCTCCGGCAGCACAAAGTGTTTTATTAGCAAAATAATTGTGTTACAGTAAAACAAATGTATACATATTCACTGAATTAATAAAT
>VMDR010009987.1:0-31902 GCA_007922815.1 Macrotus californicus | reverse complement strand
CACAAGTAAGCAAACAAGTTAAGAACAGCAAGACACCAGATAAAGTTTTTTTTGATTTTTTGTTTTTAATCCAGTCTTGAATCCTTGTGGGGCTCTCTCAGCACAGCAACTTCTACCGAACAAGTGAAAATGAATGATTGTTTTTTTCATGTCTGCCCGGCCCTCCCTGCCTCTGAGTTCCGATACAATCCTACTGAGATCCTTACAGGGAAATGAGACGTTTTGATTTGTTTGTTGATTTCAAAGGCAAGTCCCTGGGAAATACCACAGCAATTGTGTTCAAATTCACCCGAGTAAAATGTATTTGCTTATTAGAAAACAATCTCTGCACCAGGAGCCAGCCGTGCATGGGATGCCGAGATCAGGGAGGAGGGGCCCGACCCAGCTGCTCTGAAAGTTATTAAGTTCTTGAGATGGACAAATGTGTCAAACTTGACACAAAGTGAAGGAAGAAAAGTGGGACGCTTGAAAGAGCACCACTCAATAATTTAGGCTCCAGTCACTGGGAATTTGGACATAACCTTGAATGAACAGACACTTGCCATTGGGAGTGAGTACGCATCACCAACACGGCCGTGCGGGCCTCATCTATTGCTCACGACAACTCCTCGGGACAGGAATTGTTATTCCCACGTTACATGTGAATAAAATGAGGCGAAGCGTCCGGGAACTTCCCGCAGCCACTGAGCTGGGAGTATTCTGGCAGAGCTCCCAGGAGGATGAGCCCCCCCCCAGGGACTAGGGGGTGGAAGCCCAGAGAGGGCAGGGGAGCTCCGTGCCCCTCCCCCACACTTGTCTAATACATCTCTTCCTTCGGCTCCCGTGATACAAGTGATACAAGTGAATGGTACCCTCTGCGGTAAATCAGCAAACATTAGAAAGAAGTGTTGAAGTGAAGCTTCCTCCTGTAGTCTGGTTCCGCAGGGTCGTCAGCCACAGACACACGCAATACCCCAGAAACTCCCTGATTGGAACACTCGTCACATTCTAATTTCTGGTGTCATCAGAAGTCTCTGCGACGAGACGTTTACACATCTCTGGCGAAGCAAAGGTCAGCGAAGCACCTGCTGAGTTTATCGGCCCAGGGAGTGCTAGGGCGGCAGGAGCTGCCTGCACCCCCCAAAAGGGTGACTGCAAAGGGTTTGCTCAGAAGCTGCTACAAACCTCGTACCAGCATCTGCCTGTGCTTCTGCCCATAATTACCCTGAAGGACAATAGCTTTGCTTTCTCTTCTGCTTTACAAATTTCACTCAAGTGCCTCTGATTGGCTGAATAGAAGCCGGAACTATACAAGGACAAGAACTGTGTGGCACACAAGTCCCCACTTCTTCCCACAGTAGGAAGGATAGATGAAGGGGCAGCAATGACACTGAACTGACCACAGCCAATCCGGCCAATCTGTAATCCCAGTTTACGAACCCGGCACCTTTCAAAGGAATTTTTCACCGTATGCCATTATTGTATTATTAATCTATCACTGTATAGCAAACCACCCAAAAGTGGGTGGTTTAGAACAACCACCATTTATTTGGCTCACTATTCCCTGGTCAGCAATTTGGAAAACAAGCTAAGCAAACAACTAGAACAGGAACAGATTCACAGAAATGGAGATCACATGGAGGGTCATCTGTGGGGCGGGGGAGCGGGAGAATGGGGAGGAAAGGTACAGGGAGTAAGAAGCATAAATGGTAGGTAGAAGATAGACAGGGGGAGGTGAAGAATAGTATAGGAAATGTAGAAGCCAAAGAACTCATATATATGACCCATGGACATGAACTAAAGAGGGGGAGTGTGGGGGGAAGGGGTGTGCAGGGAGGGGGTGGGGGGAGGAGATGGGACAACTGTAATAGCATAATCAATAAAATATACTTTAAAAAACAATTTGGGCCAAGTGGTCTCTCTCACATGCCTGTGTCCAGCTTCCTTCCAAGACACCAGGTGGCTCTCCTGGGGGGCGGTGGCGGCTAGCCGCGGTGGGACAGCGGGGATAGGCCGCCATCGCTCTTGCCCTCCAGCAGGCGAACCCGGGCTCATCCCTGCCGAGGCGGTCGTGGCAAAGCCTCCTGATTCCTGGGCTCAGAACTGGTACGTCATTTTGGCCTCATTCTATTGGCCTGGCCCCAGCAAGTCACGGGCTGCCCAGGTTTAGCACGCTGAGAAATCAACCCATCTGCTGATGAGAAGAGCAAGAAGTCTCGTCCCATCGGCGGATACGCGCACGGAGCGGACGTGGAAATTGTGCACACATCTGCAGGACTGAGCAAGTAATATGGGAAAGAGCGGGGTAAACAAAACCCAACATGTTCTAAAATGCCTCGCCGGACCTGAACACGTGAGAGGGGATTGCTCATCCCCAAGAGGAAGGCACAAGCTGTGACGTCCCCGCAAAGCCCTTAGGGTTTGTGCATCACGTGGGGCTGGTGCGGAGACCTGAGCTGGGAAAACGTCGCTCTGCTCCATCGTGAATTCCCAGCTAGAATCCAGGAAGAGATCTGTTTTCATAATTTAGGGAATGAGACACCATCAATGGGGCAGATGCGTTGTGGGGGAGAGTGCCCCAATGTATAGCAGGGTTGACGGGGAACTGAAGAGCCGTTCTGTCCCTCTGCCTCTGGTTCCCAGCCTGGGCTCCCGCCGCTCCCCGAAGTCATTACCGGTTCAGAGCCGGCCGGACTGCTTGGTAATGACACTTCCCCGCACGCAGAGAGTGAGCTTCCTCTGAGGAGTGCCAAGTAATTTACAATCACGTATTAATTAATCCTCAGGCCCCGCATGAGAGGAGGGAGGGTTATTCCGCATCTCTGACAGATGTGTGAAATGGGCAAAGGGAGACAAAGTGACATTAAGCTTCCGCCCAAGGTCGCTGCGTTGTCAAACCCCCTGGACGCGTCCCAGCTCTGCGGACCTTGCGCTCCCTGCGTGAGCCTCCCCCGCAGCCGCGCGGGGACTCCCCAGGGCTGGGCTCGGGCCACGCCAGGGAGGCCTGAGTTTTCCAGACCAAAGGGGAGGGTTCTGTGCTTCCAGTTCGTAGGGGCAGGGGACGAGGGTTCCTGTTCTGTTTTAGGTTTTGGCATTGACGTGCTCGGTGTTCGATCTGCCATTTAGGTGTCCCCGAAGACTTGGTTGTAATTGTGTTATTTCTGCAGTTTCTTGGGACACATCGCTTCCTCAGGAGGGTGTATGGTCCCGCAGGTGACCAGGAAGCCCAGACAGCTCAGAGTGTGGGGAGGGACTGCAAGATGAGGGGTGAGGCCTGGGTCTTGTATTTTCCATGGTCTCATATCTTCACAGCAACGTCCGATTAGGAGACCAGCACAGATTTGCTGTTCTGAACAGAAAGCACTGACAACCCTCAGGGAACTGGGGCTCCCTCCCTCGCAGCTGAACACAGGTGCAGGGAAAGCTACTGGCTGCAGAGGAGCCTTTGAGATAGATTACTGCAGGTGTCCTTTCCCATTCACTTCCAAAAGCATCTCTTACCTGCGTATGTGTTTTTCCGCACATACAAACTAGACCCACCAGACTGGGAAGGAAGAAACTGACCCATCGAAAGGAGAGGCACGCAGCCCACTGAAACCCAGAACTGAGAGGGAAATAGCCCAACCAAGAGGCAGCGAGCGCCAGGGCCAGCCTGCTGGCAATGGGAATCAGCCCTCGGGGAGAGGTAAAGTCCTCAGAGCCCCTTGGCACTTAAGCATGGTGACTTCCAGAGTCAATTAATAAAAGAAAAAATGGTAATGTGTGAAGCTTTGAGAAATACTCTTTGTGTCTGATACAAAGTTATGCCAACCAATAGAATGCCTTCCTTCCTTCCTTCTTCCTTCCTTCCTTCCTTCCTTCCTGTTAGGTAGCCTAGGTGGCTAAGAAAGGACCGGGAGCCAAAATGCTCCAATTAAGGGCTTTTATTCCAGGCAGCACACTGCAATCAGGCAAGCTGAGTCCCAGCAGACTGCAGCAGCAGGAAGGGTGGGAGGGGTTTTCAGGGTGTGTAGCAGACCCCCAGGGAGGGTGGGTCACCCTGCTGATCTGCACCAGGTATCCTGGGTATATGTGTTTGCAAGACAGTATCCTCTGATCAAGGATGACTAATTCTGAGACAGAGAGTCCAGGAAAGTCATGGGCCTTGTTTCTGGGAAAAGCTTGAGGGAGAGGGGAGGGGCCGTGAGGGTTCAGCCGGTTTCGGCAGGATGCCAGAGGCTATGCCTCAAGTTGCTTCTGATAATGGGGAGTCTCGTGGTCAGGTATTTAGCCAGTGACGCTCACCTTTCTCATTCCAGTGTAGGTGGCAGCTTAGGCCCTCTGCGCCCCAGGACATTCTAACACTTCCCTCCGTCATCACCTGTTCATCGAGCACTTACTTTGTCCAAGTCCCTGTTCTGGGCCACCGGAGAGATGCACCCACAGCTGCAGCCTGCCGTAGGATCCACAATGAATTGATATTCTTGAACTCTCTCCTCCCACTCCTCTCCCTTCAGGCTTGTGTGACATTTGGCTCTGCCTGGGCATAGTGTCGGTCCCATTCCTGGCAGATTAGGAGGCAAAGCCGAGCTCTGTCCTAGGAAACACTCCAATAAGTCTTTGTGAAAGTCCCAAATACTTCAGGTCTCAAAGGAAGGAGGAGCTGCAGTTAGAAAGCACAGGAGTGGCGTCACCCAGGCGTCCAGATCATCGCATGTTGCAGGAGCACCTCAGCTGCCTGGGGGACAGGCGGAGTGGGTCACAGTGCAGAGGGAGTGTGTCCTTGTGTCTGGGGTATCACCTCCAGCTTACAGCTGTTGGCTCCTCTCAGGAGGTTCCTGTGGGGCCACACCAGCATACCCTTCTACTTCCCCTCCCCATGAGCTACAGACTCCTTTCTTGTTCCTGGGTCCTGAGACTGATCCTGCACATCTGTGTATGACAGGTGAAGGTATGTCCTCACATGTGTTTTAACTAATTGCTCATGAATGAGTGAGGTTTATTGTCCTCAGCCCATCCTTTTCCCTCCCGTCTGCCCTCACCTACCAAAACTTCTTGATTATATTCCAAAGCCATCTCGGGCGGGCTCAGACCTCATGTCTGCCTCTGTACAACCCTGGGAGAAAGACTTAACCTCCGAGCCCCATGGCTCACACCCGATATCCGTTTTACAGGGTCACTGTGAAAGAGAAATGGAGTGATCTGTGCAAAGCACTCGGCACAGCCTCAGCCAGCAGGAAACACTGGTCCTTTTCATCTGCTCTCCAGCTACCTCTGCTGTGTCCCTGCAACAAGGAGCTTACACAGCTACATTCCACTAGGGTGACCAACTGCTCTGTAGAAAAGTTAGTGATAACTAGCCCTTTAAACTGATGATGAGTATGGTAATTTAAAGGAATGGGAAGTGGAATCTATACTGACTATAAGGTAACAAAGCTAGAAATAAGAGGCACAACCTTGGGGGGGCAGGTCCCAGGTGGGTGTTGGGGATAGAAATCATAGTTGATTTGCATATGCACATTCACCAGGGAGTCAGAAACCAGTCACTTGTTTAATATCAAATCCCATAATTTCAAATATTTACAAACTGTGTATCACTCCACACAGCCATATTTTGGAAGATAATCTTCCAGAAATTTGCCATACAGAAAAAAAATCCACCTATCTTTAAAGAGGCAGGAGGAAATGATAAATGACCCCAAAAAAGAAAAAAAAGGAAACAGCAGTTACCAAAAGGTTATAAATATTATATGGAAAAAGTCAAGTAAGATTGAAGTGGGGAGGCTGAGAAAGGACTTGTTTGCTTTGTGTGGATTCTTGAGTGGCTGCTGACATGGGTTTACATCTAAGTTAGTGAAACAGGTATCTCATAAGATGCCATGTCTGGTGGCTAATGGAGAAGTGGTCACTAGGGGGTAATGAGTTAACATAGGGACAGCTTGGGGACAACTCTATTTTTCTGACCTTTCAGGGAATAAAGGGTAAAACACAATGCCCTTCGACAAGCAAAGCAAAATCCTAGTTCTTTACCAGGACAGTCTATTACCTCATCTTTTTTATCACAACAGAGTAGGGCCAGCCAGCACCCAAGCTATTCATGTCCCCTCCTGTGACCAGCAGGAGCCAAGCCAGAAGCCAGCGTTCACCCAGCCTCGTGCTCCGAGCCCTGCCCCGCACAACAGCACTTCTGTAATTCTGGGCTCTGAAAGGAAGAAGCACGTCTCCGCCTGCATTTTATTCTGAGACACACACTGCTTGGTGCGTCAAAGAGAGATGCTTATTCACCGGCCCTTCCTCCCCAGCTAGTGGTACGGCGTGATTAATGGCAGTAATGACTCTGCGGACCAAAGACCAGTTGGGCCTCGCACATCCCCTCACCAAGCAGGAATCAGGAAAACCAGTCTGAGAGCAAGACCAGCCTGAAGGCCATTGCACCAGGGGAAGGAGTCCCTCTCCAAGTTTAAACCGAGAGGCAGAAGCAGCAAGAAGCAATCCACAGAGCTGTCTTCAGAGCTGACCACAGAGACAGGGCCACACGGGTGACAGTCATTGCTCCTGTAAGTAATACACACACACAGGCAGAATGCGGAGATTTGTGTTGGTTAGATGATGGGGACACACACACACTCACGGTCATCAGAAATATTGTCTTCCAAGAGATGCCAACAAATGAAAACCTCTGATTTTTCTCAGCATATTTGGACCCCTCCCACGTTGTGCACTGAAGGCATCATGTGACGATGGTGAGCAAGCCCCGTGGCTGCCGTGTTTCCCGTGGTGATAGGTGGCTGGGTTGCATCTCTAGTTAACACAGCCTGTGTCCAGGTTCCCAGAGGCCCCAAAACACCCCTTGCATCCTGTCACTGATTACAATGTCACAGGACAAACATCAGAGGTTGCATTCGAATCAGCTGCACAGCTGGGAGACAGTTTCAAATTGTGTTCAGGACTGAGGGTGGCTTGACAGTCGGAGCTGGGGAGGAATACAAATTGGCCAGACTTCTGGTCCATGCAAAGGCTAGAGAGAGGAACTCTTCTGAAGAGTGATGTGCAAATGAACCACAAGTGCAAACCGGGGAACCGGGTTCTTTCACACGGCTCTCCTTCCGAAATATTTATACAGGCCCCTGAGCACAGCCCAACAATCGAGAGTTGCAACCGTGCAGTGTTCTCAAAGACTTATCAAATATTAAAAACCCCATTTTGCAGAAAAACAAAACTTTACATGCTGAAAAGGCGGAGTCCTATTTAAGCAAACTTCCCTTTTGTTTTCCACCAAGACAAACCTGAACCGTTTCTCACCCTGGGCATATACTGTGATGGGAGATTATTTTTTTACTCTTTTGTTGCAGAATCAGTAAGAAGCTGGAGACCTGGACGGTTCCATTACCTTCATCCTGGACGCCCGCTCTAGGATGTCTGCCTCCCAGCTCAGTTACAGACCACCATCCTGGGGGCCGGTGGGAGAGAGGAAGAGATGGAGCTGGTCTCCGGGGGCCCCTGTCTTGCTCTGTAAGAATCCGATGGGAAACACGGGATGGTCCCTGTGGCCTGAGATGATCAGTGAAAGCCTTGAAGAAGGCAGGAGTTTAGCTGAGCCTTGAAGCAAAGGGAGCGTGTGGGTAGTGAGCTATTTCATGTTCTCATGTCTTTACACACACCATTCCCTCTACCTGGAACGCCCTCTCCATTTCATCTTTTCAAAACTCACCTTTTTTTCCTTTTAGAATTTCTAAGTTTAGCCCTGGCCAGGTGGCTCAGTTCTTTGAAGCATCATCCCGTACGCCAAATGGTTGCAGATGCAGTTCCCAGTCAAGGCACATACCTAGGGTGTAAGTTCAATCCCTGGCCAGGGCACCTACAGGAGGCAACCAATTGATGTTTCTCTCATGTCGATGTTTCTCTCTCTCTCTCTCTCTCTCTCTCAAAATCAGTAAACATATCAATGGGTAAGGATTTAAAAAAAATAATCTCTAAGTCTAAAAACAGGACATCTTCCCACTAGACCTGCCTCCCAGCCCCCCGATTGTCCCTTCCTGTTTCCTCAAGTCATTCAGCCTTGGCAACTCTGTCCATGAGCATCTGACAGGGAAGCTGGGTTTAACACAGGACTCCCAGGCCTGAGGAGAGGTGACATTGTCCCAAGGAGCCAAGGTGGCCATGTAGACCGCATGCTTCCTGTAACAAGATCCCATTAGCCAAAGGCTGCAGTGTTGAAAATACATGCTCTGTGTAAAAGGTGACTTGTCTTGAAATTTTTCTTGAAACCAGAAAGGTGGTCAGAATTTTAAATGTGCCAGAGAAGGTGTATATTTACACTCTCTAACTCAGTTTCCCTTTACCAGAGGTTAGTGCCCCTGAAAACCTGGGCAAGATGATGGGCAGGATTCTCACTCATCTGGGGAATCTTTCAAATGATTTCCAGTGGGTGGTCAAGGACCTGGAGGCATTCGGAAAGAGGGAACATGTTGTCACGGAGAAGGGTGTTTCCGGGAAGGTTCAGGGAAAGGCGTGGGGTCCTCCTTAGGTCCTGAGGGACACAAAAGGGAGCAGGCGAGGAGGCAGGAGGGCATTGGACAGGTCTAGGATAGCATCAGTCAGGACGAATTCCTGGTCCAGCAGGCATGGGCGCTGCACTTGAGGAGGTCAGGCAGCTTCTCGGATTTGACAGGGTAGCACCCGGCTCATGCCAACAGGAGAGATGCCCAAAAGCCACAGCTACTGATGACCTTTGTCCTGGACATCTTACTTGGGGGCTGCCAAGCTGGAGACCCAAAAGCCAGACTCCACGCAGGATGTGCAAAGAGGGGGCACAGCCACAGCAGAACAATGGTAAAAGCCATCAGGTGTATCTAAGATTTAAGCATTCGACTCAGGGGTGTGGGGGAGTCTGGACCTTGGAGGTAAAGCTCTCTCTCATAATAGCAGGGCCAGGTGACAGAGGACTCTGGACGCTGCCTTCCGCTGTCTGGATAAGACCAGGAAGACGGATGGGTTCCAACCCACGTGTCGTCTCCGATGAAATCACAGTCACAGTCTGGAGGGCTCTGTGAGAAGGTCACACACTGCTCACCGCGGCTGCAGAGCTCCGCAGGCTGCATCCCACTCAGCTGTCTGCCTGCGTTTCCTCCTTGGCTCACTGGGAGGAGAAACATCCCCACAGTTAGCTCTGCCCGTCAGTCGGGACAGTGCTGACGCAAGGACACCCTCGCCATTCCATCCCGGAGAGAGCCCATGCAGGAGCTGGAGGACCAGGGAGGCAGGGAAATTGTAACATTTGCACACTGGATGAGAGACAGCCTCGTGGAGTTCCTCCAACCCCAACATTTCAGGCTGTCGTCAAGGTGATAACAACAAGCAAGCTTAAACCCTACCTAGGCTGGTCCACGATGTCATTGGCCAAGCTTGTGCCAAAGAAAGTGCAGAGTCCCTGTTTCACACTCAGCTGTCAAGTGGATTAACCAGAACTCAAAAGACAGGTGCTTTCAAAACCCAAAGCACCGAAAGCGAAGAATTAAACCAGTGAAATATTAGTGGGCTGTGCTTGAAGATAAAATGGAATACTTAGTATTTGTCTGTCATATACCAAAGCAAATTACACAAAATAACTCACAATGAAATATTTAATTAGCTGCTCTGAAATGGATTTGTTCTCAAACCATTAATCTAATCAACACACACAACTTCCCTTTCCAGCACGCGCCTGGTTTATGGATGAGGCCGACACAGCTCCCATTTGTCTGCTTATGTGCATGTATGTCTCTGGGATCCTCCCCCTTGTAGTACACACTATTTTCTGCTCCCTTGCCTCCCGTAATTGTGGGTAACATTCATTATCCACAAAATAAAATAAAGAAATTGCTCCAAATGAGAAACATTTGATGTTTCAAAATGCACAGAGAAGGGCTATTTTTCCAACGTGCACTGCAGATGCGGCAGCTGAATGCATGTGCACACACACACACTAAATGAACAGCCCACATAATCGTGACAATTATACGTTGCAATATGTTCTGTTTCTACTAATCAACTCAGGAAGCTCCAAAGTGGGGGGGTGGGGGGGGGGGAAGAACTGTTGTTTTGTGGGATTAAATACTGCATCTTATGGGTATTTCCTATTTACTGATAATTTTTACATTATTGAAAAATGCTGTAATAAATTTAGAAACAGAAATTACTTCAACTGAAAAATTATATAATTAACATTTTGAAGGTGGCTGGAATAAGGAGTATCTGAGAAACTGGTACAATGCTGCCACCTAGAGGAGGTAATGAAAAACTACAGCCTCCTTCAAAACAAAATTTTTTTCTGATTGCTTTGTTCGAGGGATGCAAAATAGAAGAGTTTGCTGGTGTATCTGATGACAGAAAAAGGAGACTTGAATTAATAAATAATGAGATTTCTATTGTTCTAACATGACTTAATTCAGAATTCTTCTCTTTTTTTTTTCATGAATGCTGGGGTATTTGGCAGGTTGAAAGAGGGTTAGAGATGCTGACCAGGAAGAGAAGTCAAAAACTCAGATGCCCAGGAGGACCCTCCAGAACCTGAATGAATGAGCGAGCTCAGGCTTAGTACTACCTGAAGTTTTTGTTTGGTTTGTTTAAGGAAAGCTGAGCATTTGTGTTTGCAATGTGAAATCTCAAGATATTTTAATTGGGCAACTTTAACAAAATTTAACTGTTTAGTCTGAATAAAAGATGTCCGAGAGCCTACTTTGGCTCAAAGGGCACTTGGCCTGGAAAAAACATATATTGCTGGTGACAAATCACCAAACAAGAAAGGAAGGGGCACGTTAGGAGTTTGTTACCACCTTGGAAACCTATCGAGTGAGAATTTGTGCCATACCCAGAAATGCCACTGAAGTGGAGCAGGAAGACAAGAATCGAGCATAACATTAGCGTAAACTATCCAACCGTCATCCATCGACTTCTGCGGCACAGGACTCAGAGATGTGCAGTCTTCTACACGCAAATGCAACAAGCCATTTCCCCCACCACGTCACACATGTGAAAGTATCCATAATGCTAAGCTAGTTGTGTGTTAGGCCAGCCCTTTCTGCTAACCCTGGTTACATCTGAACAATATTCCCCCAAAACTGTGAACCCGGTGATGGAAGACAGAACGGGAAAGGAGGGAAGTAGAAGTAGGCCAGTTGGTTACAGCATCATCCTGATACACCAGATTTGTGGGTTTGATCTCCAGTCAGGGCACATGCAATAACCCCCCAATAAATACAAAAATTAGTGAAACAACAAAATGACCTCTCGCTCTCTCTCTCTCTAAAAAATTCAATAAATAAAACGAAAAAAAATTTAAAGAAGAAAAAGAAAGCAAGCTTAGGAAAAAAGGTTAAAAGTAGAGAAAACACAGGCTGAAGAAAAAACAAGGCTTTTGTTCTGATACTGTTTTCGAATAATTGCAATGAAAAAGTTAAAAATCCTAACTAGAGAGATCCAAGATGGCGGCAGAGTAGGTGAAAGGTACACTCACCTCCTCCCAGGACCAAACTGGAATCATAACTAATTTATAGAATAATCAGCCTGAATAACCAACTGAAGACTAACTACAGAGAAGTCTTATAACCAAGGGTTTACAGAAGAAGCCACATTAAGACAGGAAGGAAGGGTGGGAGACACGAAAAGGGCTGGCCCCGCTCCCATGGACAGAGGCTGAGATTCTGGAGGAATATGTCAGCTGTCGGGGTTCCCCCTGGGCAATGTGGGGTCTCAACCCCAAGCCAGGCTCCCCAGCCCAGAGCTCCAGAGCCAGGAGGAGGTGCCCACATATCTATGTGGCTGTGAAAATTAGCGGTGACTTTGTCCATGAGGGAGAGAGAGACAGGTGTCTGCTGGAGAAAGAGCCACCCTCTTTAAGAGTCAACACACAACAAAATTTCGATCGCAGCCATTCGCCCTGGGCTCCCATGGAGGGCAAGCAGAAAGGACTAGAGTCGTATGAGGAGAGTCTGGGGTTTGTGGCTCTGGGGAAAGAAGGGACGGCTGCCAGGATCCCTATGCTGAGCCCCTCTCCCACACTGTGGACACCATCTTTCTTGGGGGGAGCACTCCCCGCTGTGTGGTATCAGCTGGTAGGAAAGCAATAGCCCCACCCCTGGACTCCCTTTTGCCCCACTCTGTGGAGTTTACACCCTGCTGAGGAGGCACCTGCCTCAGCCCGGAGTGTAGCAGTCTAGGCAGACACACTGGATGTCAGTGACCATGGGGCTTTGGGGTAGAAGCTATTCCCCGCACTGTCCCTGAACCCAAATGGCCCTTTCCTCTCACAGGATATCTGCTAGCCCTACCCTCTGGGCTCCGGGTCACCCTACCCCCCTGACTCCTCATGGCTTCACCCAGCCAAGATCCAGGCAAAATCTGGGACAGAGTTAGGTGGCTCAGGGGCAGAGGCTATGCCTCCAACCTTCCCTGAAGCCTGACCAGCACCGCCCCCTCACCAGAGATCCACTAGCCTCATCCTTCCAACTCCTTGCTGAGCTCAGGCCCCTCCTGCCAGAATCTGGGACATATTGAGTTGTGTGTCTCTGGGACTGGGGCCATTTATCCCTCGAGCAGCCAAGCAATGCACATCCCTCCCTTCACAGGGCCAAATGTTGGTCTTTTGGGGTCGGATACATTCTGCTGGCCTAACCTGATGTTTCCCTGAGGACCTACCCCCCCGAAGGTGTGCCAGCACCCAGCAGGTGGCGGCGGGACTTGGTGCGCCCTGGGATTGATGAGTGGCCTCAGACCCAGCATTGACACCGAGTTTGAGCCTGTATCAGTCTGGTGAACACCACACACCCCTACCTGGTGACTCACTGGGAACCCCCTCATACAACTTGAGTACCGCCAGAGGGTCCTTCAGTGACTGAGTCTAACAGGCAGGCAGCAGGTGGAGGCAGGTGGAGATGGATCTCGAAGTACCTTGGAACTTTTGCTGACCTGCCCAGTGCTAGTAAAAGCTGGCCTTGGTACCCAGCTTGGTCCTTTCCACATATGCTCAGGCCCAGCAAAGGCAGCCACAAATGGTGGATTGCTTTATAGCTCCAAACAGGTTGCCCAGGGCCAGTCACAGGCAGTATCTAACATTGGTCTGCACCAGCGTCCCTCCCAGAGGTCCAGAACCAACATACCCAGGGCCAGCTTCAACAACATCAGAGCAGGATCCAGTAAGCTTCACAAGCAGCATCTCCACAGGGAGACCTTGGCAGGCACCAAATCCTGCTGAGGCAAGCTCTGCATCGTGTGGTCAGCGCCTGCACAGCAGCTCGCACACCTGTGGTCAGGGTTGAGTCTCCCAGTCAGCTAGCCCGAGAGTCAATCCCACATCTAGACAGGCCAACACCAATCAAGACTCCGTTACCAATAGAGGGCCCACATATCCCAAACAAGGGACATTCCTGGAGCACCAATCTCAGGTGATCAAGGAGGCTGCGCCTCTGGCCCCCAGAGAACACTGACTACATCAGACCACCCTACCCAGACTGAGAGTCCTAGCAGCTCTTCCTAACCACATAGCAACCAGATAGCCAAAATGGGGAAGCAAGGAAACATGCCCCAAATGAAAGAACAGGAGAAACCTCCAGGGAAAAGAGCTATCAAAACTCCGAAATCCATGTTCATAATAGTCCCCCAAAGAATAAGGAAATAAGGAAACAGGATTCAGAAGAGGGGGTAAGTGAAAAAAGGCACTTGTTTGTCAAGATGTATAATCTGGCCCCTTGTTTTTCCCAGGGGGAGGAAGCACCAGGGACCCCTGGAGTTGCCCTTTTGAAGGTAGCACATTGTATGTACCAATGTCTGTGTGAAGAAGTCAAGATAAAACTACCAAGATTCCATAAAACAGCAGACATTGGAAATGAAACAAGAACCCTGGGTTTTGTATCCGTTGCTCCTGGTGGCTCTGCTCAAGTGCTCCTTTCCAGGTATTTCTGGATGACTTTGTCCTTCACTCCTCCATGTCATCGCTCAAATGCCATCAGCTTAACACTGGTCTTCCCTGAGCACACAGCTGAAAATTGCAACCCACCACCTCAACCATCACGCCTTCGGCACTTCCTGCTCCATTCAGCTAACACTTGACACGCTTCATTTGTTTGTTGTGTACCCCACTAGAATGGGAACCCCATGGAGGTGGAGCCTTAGCATCCAGAATGGTCCTTAGCATGTAGAAACACAAATAGTTTAACATTTATGTCAAGGTCAAGCAAGTGCCCAAGGACACTCCCTATATTCACACACACACACACACACACACACACACACTCCCCTAGAGAACAGAGTTCCCAGGTAAAGCCAGACATGAGAATTCAGTGTGTCCCTAAGACAGAGAGATGTTTCTGTTTACTCAAAATCCACCCCCGCCCTTTCTTATCAGTAGGATTATTTGAGGGCAGCACCATACCCAATAAATAAACAAATAAATGCTAAAGCATTCCACCTCCCCAGCTTCTCTGAGGATGACTCCATGGTGTCGTTCTGGCTGGGCAGCTGAAGAGGCTGCAGTAGCATCACCTGGCACACACCACTTGCTTTCGTCCCTCTTCCTGCCCGGCCTGTGATTGTGATCACAGAGGAGCACTGTTATCTTGCGACATGTGACAGCTCAGGAAGGTAAGTGGGAAGAGTGCAGGAGCCCAGCCTCTGATGGCATCGTGGAGCCCTGGGCGGCCTGCCTTCGGACACCTGGTCACAGGAGGGAAAAGAAGCCCCTACTTTTTGGAGTCACTGCTTCGTTGTTATCTGTGATTTAAGGGCTAAATGCCATCCTGTTAAAACCCCTGAGGTCAAAACTGTGCCTCCCACCTTCCCCTCCTACCTCTGAACGTAGGCCTGGCAAACCCCTGGTGGGAAAGTTAGGTGTACTTGGCACCCGCCAAGCCAACGCCATGGGAGACAGTGGTCTGTCTAACAAGCCGAGTCAACACAGGACAAATAACACAGCGTGTGAGAGTAAAAAGCCAGCTGCTTCCCCTGTGCATGTCTGGAAGATGCTGGATCCTCTCAAATCAGTCTAATAAAAAGAAACCCCAGAGGAAGTAGGAAGAGGGGGTGACATATTTCTCAGATGGAGAGAAGTGCCACGGTTTACAGGCCAGGGATGGAATGCACATCGGTCAGAATGGTCTCAGGGAGACTTTTGGAAAATGTAGACTCTGGGTCCCTAGCCTCCGATTAAACGAAACAGAAACTCCAGAGACAGGACACCACCGTGTCAGTTCTGAGAAAGCTCCCCCAGTGCAACTGCCTCCGGGACGGACCGCTGGTGTGTGTGTGGGGGGAGGGGGGCACCATAGTGGGCGCCCTGCTGCGGGTTGAAGTGTGCACCCCAAAATTCATGAAGTTCTAACCCCAGTGTGACTGGATTTGGACCTAGGGCCTCCCAGGTGGTAACTAAATGAAGAGGGGTCCTAACCTGTAGCACCGGGGCGTTCTCTCTCTGCACACAGACGCACAGAAGGAAGACACCAGCACCCAGCCACTCCCGTACCTTGACCTCCACTCACAGCCTCCATGACCCGGAGTTAACGGAGCTTCTGCTGCGGAAACCACAGCCTGCGGCCTTGGGCTGCAGCGCCCTAGCTTAGACAAAGCCTCTAACTGAAGGCAGGGACCGCCCGCTGACTCTACTCCCCACTCGCTCTCTAGTGTCCTGCCGTGTCTCCTGAAAGACCCCACTCGTTCTCGGCCTTCTGTCTCCCTCCATGTGTAAAGCAAATTGCCAAATATTTACTGAGTAGCTAATTTAGTGAAGGAGCTAGGGGGAAATTTAAGGATATGTAAACCAACGTGTTTATTCCTCAAGTTGTCTGGAGGAAAAAGATATAAAATAATCATTTTTCCCACACTTAACCCTTTTAACGATTTCGCACTGATCTCAGGACCGAGTCTAAAACCTTAACTATTGCCTGCAAGGCACTGCGCCCCCTTGCCCCTTCACTCCAACCTGGTCCTACCCGCCTCCATTCAGTTTCCTGAGCACTCCCAAGACCTTCCCTCCTGGAGCCCCTCCACACGTGCTGTCATGGATGCCCGGGCCACTCAGAAGCCCACTCGCCTCCTTGTCTGCTTCCTGCTAATTCTGCAGGGTCAAGTGCAAATGCCACTTCCTCGGGAAAGCCCTTCCCGACCTTCAAATTAAATAATCGCATAGCCCTATGAACTTTTCCTTCATGGCGCTAATGACAAGCATGGCTATTTAATTATTTACAGAATTGTTCCACAAGGTGGGTCATGTTTATCTTCGTTATTGTTGTATGCCCAGCACCCAGCACATTATGTATAGGTTCTCGCTGTGTAATCACCGCAAGAGTAAGGTCTTATACTACAGAAATCGTATTAGTGGCCGGGTACGTAGCCGTTTAATGCTGAGCTCAGGAGAAGGGTAGAGCATCGGGGCTGGGGAAGGTGTGTAACTACAGAACAAAAGCCTCCATGGAGCCTGCAGGGCGCTGGTCCTCCCATGGGTGCCTGTTTGGACCACACTCCCCACTCAGAGCCCAGCTCAAACCATGTGCTTCACAAAGAGAACACGCTGCTCCACGCCATCCTGATCTCAGAGAGCGTGCCCTTCCTGGAACCTCCATGGAAGACAATGAAAAAGACAGCATACAGTGCTCATTGTATTGGGTCACAGTCTTGAACTGTTTCCTAACCATCACACTCGTGAGTGCCCTTAACCACCTGAAACTCAAAGGCAGCAATAATATTATTTATTCCTTCATCAGGTATGTCATGTACCCAGTGCCTGCAGCGCCAGTCCTTTCGAATTCCTAGATAAAGCACTTCCGAGTTGAGTTTATTGGAAAGCAAGTAAACAGGCTGTTGTAATAGGACGTGACAAGTGTGTAACAAGGTTCTGGACAAAGTCCTGGAAGTGGTATGGCACCCACTTTGGGGGCTTGTATGGAAGCCTTTCTGGAGATGCCTGAGCTGAGTGAAAGGTTTCGAGCAAGTGGCCCAGGAACGGAGAGGACATCCCAGGTGGAAAAAGCGGCCGGTGCTGAGCAGGGAGGGGGGTAGTGGGTAGGGACAGCCCAGCTAGCTGAGGAAACTGCACGTAATTCTGGGCCGATGCTTAAGTTAGGTCCCTACCATGACCAGCCACAACGCTGGAGAAGTAACCAGAGCCCAGAATATCAGTCTTCTGCTAGTTGCTATTAAGTTTATATGTTATCCTGCAGGTGATGAGAAAGGAAAAAATTTTAATCAAAGAAAATCCACCATGTGGCTAAGAAAGCTCACCAATGAGAGAATAAGAGGAAGTGAGTGTGGGTTCAGTTTGCTTGTTGAAGGTAATAAAATGAGAAACGAAGGTGAGGCCCCGGGTGGGAGAAAGAGACATTAGCTGAGCTACTCCGGGATTAAATAGACAAGATTTGGTGATCTGACAATGAATGCACCCCTTCCCTCCCCACCTCCCCTCCTTCCCCAAGGTCCTATGCCTGGTCCAATTTTCAGGTTTGTTTTCTTACCTTTGCCTCACAGGTCAAAGGCAACCCCCTGGTAGTCACCGTTGCACCTAGGCTTCATTGTATCCCCCCACATCCCCCTTTCTTTTAAATTCTCATCATTGTACTTTTTGGCTACAGAAGCACATCCTGAGTGTTAATAGAAAGCTTTCTCAAGAAAAGAATCAAACCTGAAGAGCTGGTATTTCAAAAACAAAACATAAAAGCCACATTCTTATTCTAGAAAGCATTTCAGGTTCCCAAGTGGCGGTACCCTTCAGTCTCCCTAGCACCCCTGCCAGTGCCAGCACGGCCCGGGGACCACAGGTCTACCGCCTTTGGGCATTCACACTCTCACATGTGCAGTACTAGCCCATGTGGACGTTCTAGAACTCAGATGCTTCAGCTGAAGACATTGTAGGTAAGAAATAAACACAAGATATTCTTAACGGAACTGCAACCCTGGCATGGCAGCTTTTGGAATTAAAATGTGGCAGGCAAGCTAGAGGAAGAGCAATTTTGACCCAGGTAACAACATTTCCTGAGTCCTGCTTCTACAGGGAGCTAGAACCTGCCAAGGCAAATGAGGAAGAAGGTGGGAAGGGCAAGCACAGGCACTGCCCTTGCGTTAGGGACTGGAGCTTACAGAGCTGCTCTCACGGGGGTAGGGGGGGTGGTGTCAGCTGCCGGCCTTGCCCTGAGCTCACTGCCCTCTCTCACTTGTGGAGGCCGGGGAAGACATGGCAATGTGTCAAGTAAACAGTGAAACATCAGAATGGAGAACCTGGGGTCAAAACTCGTAACTGCTGACGGGACCCTGGGCACAGTGTGAATCCCTGCAGTTACGAAGATGTGGACGTCCTGCCTGGCCCACAGCACACACAGCACAGAAAGGACCCCAGCAGGGCCATCTCGGAGACCTGTGCATATTCAGGTAATCCCAACCACAGGACCCAGCTAAAACCCCAGATCTTGGCTTGAAGCCCACGTGACACCGATCAATTTAAGACAGGATGAGGCCTACCGGGATAAATCAGAAGGAGCATGTCTTTGAACAGAGACTATTCTGTTTCAGGGCCCGGGCTGTGGGGCAGAATGCGGTCATTTATCAGTACTGTCAGGACTTACGTGGGATTGCTCAAATGCTGCGTTTCTCCCTGGCAAACAACTTATCTCAAAACGGGCACCCTTCCAGCTTTTACAGTGTCTTTGCTGGAACTCAGGAACTGCAAGCTCAATCATTACAACTAGACTACTAGTTAGTAGAAGCCCTGAAGCCAAGGTACCCCTGGATTTGTATGTTTCAGCCACAGCAAATCTCTCCACACCCTGAGCAAGTTAGCACCTTTAAATTATAATTTAATAAATACTCTGAGCTACATACTCTCTCCCCATTCGCTCCCATCTCCTCACATTTGGTTTATGTTTCTATCACCGCCCTTATTACAACAGGTTTTTTTTTTGCTCTATTAGATATCGAATTCCTTTAGGCCACAGGGGTCCAACCTTTTGGCGTCTCTGGGACACACTGGAAGAATTGTCTTGGGCCACACACTAAATCATTGTGACACATAATCACACACACAAAATCTCATAATGTTTTAATTTATGATTTTGTGTTGGGCTGCACCCACAGCCATTCTGGGCTGCAGGTGGGACACCCCTGCTAGGGCTTTCTTCTGCTGCATTAGTCTGTACCTCCAGAGCTCATCATGATGCTTGTTCCATGGTGAGCTATGAAATGTCTGCTGAATGAATTAAGTGGACTGACTCTGTATTGTCTCTTACCTGCAATTTGGGGGGAGAATCTATTCTCTCATTCAAGACCTAAAAACAGGAGATCAATAATACTAAAACTTAAATCTGAGTTTTCCTCTGCTGGTTTTTTAAAATAAAAATGAAGAAATACATATGATTTTTTAAATCGCTGTTTTAGTTGGTAAATAAAGAATACAGGAACAGCAACATTTGAAAGACTATGTACAAGAGCTGGAAAAACACGAGGACCCCAAGAACTAACGGGTAAAAGACATGAACAGACAATTCACTGAAATGAAAGAACGTACCGTGAAAAACTTTCCCACCACACTAGACATTATTTACCTATTAAATTAGCGAAGTTTTAACCACATGGCAATTCCTATATGACAATGTAAAGCAAAAGGGTGCTCAGACACTCCAGCAGTGGGTGAGGCACAAATATGGCCATGTGGATAAGGAACCTCAAAAATAGCAAAGTCAAGGCATGTGTGTGAGACTCTGAACTGTTCACATAGACACACAAGTACTCAGAAACGCAAATACCTTCACGGTTTTCTATAGACTTCTAGACACATATACCCTCAGGACGCAAAACGTGGGTTAGAATTTATGTGATAGAACTTAGAAGTTAACAACGTGGTTCTACCAATTTAGTAGCTATGTGACCTTCAGTAAGTTATTAATTTTCTGGGCTCGAATTTCCTCATTAGTTAAATGGTGATTTTAAAAACCAAAGGAAAGAAATGTGCCTACCTTACAGGCTGGGTGTGAAGACTAAATGAGGTGTACATCAATGAGTTTAGAACAGGACCTGACACGTGCAGTGTGCAATAAATGTTAAATGCTGTAAGTGCACACGTTAGAAATTTGGAAACAGCCTAATGATTAATAATAAAAGAATGATTAAAGAGATATGGCTAATCCATACAATGGCATATTATAATCATTAAAATGTTATTTAAGAAAAGTTCTTAATGCTACTGGAGAAGTATTTATATTAAATAAAAAAGCATAATATGAAATTAAATATATAGAGTACCCATATATAGAAAATGACCTAGCAGAAAACATACTAAAATATTAAAAGTAATTATTTGGGCAGAATTTGACCTGCTTGCTGTTGTTCTTCTTTATACTTTTCTATCATGAATTGTTGTCTATAGTAAGGACAATATTGCTTTAAAAAATCAGGAAAACACCATGGTTGTATGAGGCTAAAATAACAAATGGGTCACAAAATTTGTGTCAATGCCCAAACCTTCACATGTAAATGACATGATACAGAAATTATCGTGGCTTTCCAAAACAATTATTTTCCGTTGAATTTTCAAATGGAGAGCTTTATATTAATGCCAAGTAAAAATTACAAGAAACACAATGCAGTGAGTACCCCTTGGTTGAATTTGTTTGTAAATGGGAGAGATTTCGCACGAACAACGCACTCGCTGATGTAAGAGGGAGCAGACCACGCTCAGGCTGGCCTCGCCCCAACCCCCAAACGACTTCTGGCGTGCAGGTGGCTCTGATCCAGAATTCCCTTCTAGCCTGGCACGAACAGCAGGCCTTGCTAGGAGCTGTTCGAGCCATGCCTTCCCCCTGCTTCGCCCCCCTCCAGTGGCTTTTACCTTCTCTATCCAGTAAACTATAAAGTTATCTCGCCCCCCCTGCAGTTCTCAAAGGGAAGCACTCCTGTCTGGTTACGAGGAGGAGAGAAAATAAGGTGTTCCATTCACTCTGAAGAAACTTGCCAGAGTGCTCTTCGGTTCTTCATGCCCAATTTTCCCCCTTCACAAACAGCTTTGGAGCCCGTGCTCCTCAACTCCTGACCTTACATATTGTCTTCCCTTATGATTAGTCCACAACACTGTTTGTTTCAATGTCTGGCCTTCTAGCACTATTAAAGATATAAATACCCATGTGTATAAATACCATTCAAGACCTTAACAATACAATCACAATTTACAGGAGCCTTGAGGAAACTGTCCATATTCTTAATAAAATATTTCTTTGGAGCAAATCTCAAAGTAAACTTCTTGTTGATCAATCAGCATTTTCACCCAAACAGGACTGGATTAGACATTACGTATTTTAACCATAACGCTGAAAAACCATTCTCGCTAATACGTATCAGTTGTTACCCAAACATCCATCCCCATTGTGTCACCCAGATCATTTATGACTGATTTTGTAAAAGAAGTGTTCTAAGCAGAAACTTCCCAGATGTTAATGTACTTTGTTGCGCTGTATGGCAGTCTTCACAGTAAAAACTACCCTTTTAATAATCTATCAGTTTAATGCACCCCAAACTTTACAAATTAATACAACACAGTCTCAATGCACCATAAATTTATATTTGTTAATTTTGATATTAGAACATTTAAACATTTCAAACTACATAAAAATATGACAAACAATATAAAATAGAGAGAAATTTGTTGACAACTGACTTACACCGCTATTTCTTACACTGCAATGAAGCAACCAGAGCGCGCGCACGGCTCTGCGGAAAACACGTAGTGTCTCAGTGAGTGTCGCCAACACACACCAGCAGTCCCTCACAGGGACGCCTCCCACTTAATCGCCTCTGCCACAGTACACAGTTTCACACCCACAAATCCTCTGCAGTTATTCAACGTCTGTAAACAAGTGTCTGAACCCCCACGTCCCCCCACCTCAGTTTAAGCTTGTGAATGTTTTAAGTCCTTCGATCAAGTTTGAACTCTTCCGCTTGCATGAGGAACAAAGAGCCTTCTGTCTTTAAATTACTGATACTCTGTCATACAGCCTGCAATGCACTCAATCACAGTGAAAGCCCTGGGAAAAACAAGACAACATGATCTTTACAGCAGGACTTGAAACTTTATAATATTAAATGCATTTAAAGAAGCTTCCCATAATAAAAGCATGGGTTTTCATTTCCAGAAATCAAGTCAATTAGAAACCCTAGGTTCTACTTAAAAACCCATTTGATCTAAAAGTGAAAACAGACCCCTATCCACAGTCACTTTATAAACTTTATACAGTTTCACTTGCAGAGATTTTTTTCCAGTCTGGAAAACAGTAGTGCAATTAGTTTTACTTCTTTTAAGTTACTCAGTCCAGGATGTAAATAGCTCTGTGGAAAGATAAGAAGATGCTCTGGTAAACAAGAAGTTTCTGCAAGCCCATGCTGGCTTACTAGTCCATTAAAGCTTGTGAGTCCATAGTGGCTTTCAACAAAATGCTGTATATACATCACTAATAACAAAGCAGAAATAAATAGGCAGAAAGGACTGTAAACTGTCTCTCTTAATAATTTTGCATTAATAACTCACTTGACAAATTGATTATATAGTCATTTAAATAAGCAGACAGTAGACAGCTGCCCTTAAGGACATTCCACTATGGCATCCAGTCTGGAAAGCCCCAGTGGAGTTACATTCCTAAAATTAAAACATAAAAAGGGGAGCAGAAGGTGGGAGATAAAAGTTTAAAGATGCTACTTGAATGGAATTCCATCAAGTCAGCCAGTTCACTTAGACTTCTTCTTAAAAAGGCTCTTAATTTTTGATGGCTTTTTGTTTTTCTCTCCATTATGATACAGGTCATGTGGGATGCTGCTTATCCTGGCAACGCTTAGGGCCTCCTGCACTGTTTTACTGTGGCTGCCACTCGAGGAAGAGGATGTGTGGCGGGCTTTAGGCACTGGGATGCCACTGGAAAGCTGGTTCATGCTACAGGACTTCTCCAGGACGCCGTTGTACACTGTGCTCGCAGGAGTGAAGATCATACTCTTTGTCTCCGTCAGACCGGCACAATCAGGAGAACCCCGAGAGAGGTCTGCAGTGACGGGCGAATCGCCTCTGGACGAATCCTCTAGGGAGAGCTCATCTTTTGATATCTTTCGAGGAGACAATGTTTGGTATATCTCAAGACTTGAAGGAGGAGACTGTTTCCTTCCCATGGAAGAATTTAAGGAGTCACATTCTGAAGCTGTGTCTGGCACTTCCCTGGATAATCATAGAGGCAAAGGTAAAATTTTAAGTCAACATGTTAAGACGACCGGCAGACATTCTAACTAAAACAATTTTCAACACAGCATCTATCAAAAAAAATGGAAATGGAGAAAATGCGAAAAGGATTTGAGAGTGAAGGAGGGTGGGAGGGAGATCTTCAAGAACAGGAATCGTCTTACTCATTTTTGTACAGACCATGCCTGACACAAATATATTCACTGTACGAAAAAGTCGTTAAGAAATTTCAAAGTACAGTCAAGGCCCAAAAAACAGGCAAAAGAAATAAAGGAGGAAAAATAGAGCTGAAGACAGAATAGAAATGCAAGAACACCTCAGATCATAATCTACTCGTGAGAAGTAGGACAGGACCTTGTCTCTTGTTTTGGCAGCTCAAGTTGTTAGCAAGTACATGGCCCACAGCAGACTAAATTCATGTTTACAGACGGAATGGAACTGAATGAGCTCTCACCTTGGATGACCTAGGATTACTGTAATCATTTGCAGTGATACGGATGTTTGTTACTTTTGATATACATATTAACATATCTATTATAATGCCGTATTTTAGATATATACTAGATTTTTAATGCATTTAGTCATTTCTATGTGCCCACACATGTATATGAAGATTATCTTTATTACACTACAAGCTCTCAGAATGTACAAAATCACTTGGGCAAATAAAGAGTTAAAAATGCTTTCATATAATATATCTACATGTACTGCACAATATTCGATCGCTTTTCCAACCTGATAAAGGCTAGTGCTGACAGAGGGCAAGAGGCAGTTCAGATAGGGAAAAAATGACTCAAAAATCTATCATTAGTAGGGACTTTTCTGCTAGGCTTCTCTTCGGAGTAGATGTCCACTAATCGAATAGTATATGACAAGTTCTGTCCAGAAGATATCCAGCCATGTAATATGAAAAATAAACATTTATTGAAGAAGACAAGGTACAAGGAACACTGTACACAGGGTAATGACACCCCAGCCCCCTTCAAAGTAGGCACTTTGGGACCTCACACAGTTCTCCCAGTCGCCATCACCTGCCCTGTCATATTTTCCTGAATCTCATCGATGGTCTGAAATCTCTTCCCTTTCAAAGGTGATTTTAGTTTTGGGAAAAGCCGTAAGTTGCAGGGAGGCAAATCTGGGCTGTAGCGGGGCTAAGTCACCTGGGCAATTTGATGTTTTGCCAAAAAACTGTACGAGACGTGATGCATGAGCAGGCATGTTGTCGTGATGAAGCTGTCAATCACCAGTTGCCCATGGCTGCAGCCTTCTGATTCATTCCAATAGTTTCCGGGGAGGAATGTTCAAGCTTAATGCAAAATTTGATGCAGATTTGTTGCTCTACTTGCTCAGTCATTTTGAATGTGATGGCCGCACAGCACACCTGCTCACTCAAGGGCACCTACCACGGACTAGTACAGTGAAGTCATCATTGCTCACACGTGCACTCCAGTCCACTCTCCTTGGCTGCCAGGTTATGTCGATGCCGCACATCATTCTCATTATACTAACAATGGCTGGACTTTTTCCAGACAGACCTCATGTGTATCATTGTCCCCTGAAGCTGTTCTAGCTTCCAGAGCCAGAAGCCGATTAGTTACTATTGTAATAATCTAACTTCCATTTTGCTACATGGTTTGGCTGCTCTGTGTGGAATTCTAAAGGAGGCTGAGAACATTTCAAAAACTAGTCTGGAAGTTCTAAATAACATGTGAAAAGAATACCGATTCACATTAGGAAAACTGTCCTGCTCACTCATCAGCCGTACAATCTTGGGCGAATCACTTAGTTTAACCAGGTCTCTTTTCCCTGTAAAAGTGAACTCTATTACTCTCTATCAATACTTCTAGTTCTAACATCCCAGCTACAAAACAAACCATCTAAAGCACTGCAGCTTCTGCCTAAGTGCTCAGACCTGGAGAGGAGGCACAGCGCACCCTAAAATCCCCCACATGCTCTCTAGAGCACATGTCCTTTGGCATGCTGAATTTGACTATGTGTACCACTCATGTTACTTCTCTATTTCCTTTTTCCCCAGTGATGTGTGGCTGAACTCATGCAAGTTTGTGCATGGATAATGAGACCACTCAGGTGAGATTTTAAAGGAGCCTCTATGTGCATAACGCACAGGACACAAAACATTGGTAAAGAATAAATTTTATTATTATTATTTTGTAAGGCTTCTGGTGCTTCAACACTTAGAAGACTGAAACAGAGAAGAGGAAAAGTTTTCTAACTCCAAATTCTTCTTATATTTCCGAGCTAGCTATGAATTTGTGACATGATACCTAAATATGAAATGAGACCTGAAAACTTCCATCAACTCGAAAAATTATATTGGGAAGCAGAGCTCTGGAGTTTTCCTACTGATTTCCATAAGCCACACAAAATTAGTTTTGCCAGTAAAGCCATCTTGTTGGTGACTACAGTTTATTGCAAAGGTTACATAAAATAGCTAATCATAAAGTACTAACCAAGCAAAGCTACCTCAAATTCTCCAACTGCAATGAGAATACAAAACGTGGACTACCATTTTAGAAATATGCTATAATTATGATCACTTGCTGATCATAAAATTTACTTTCGCTAGTAGATGAAAACAATCGTGAATGCAAAAAAAATTATGGGATGATGACATTGACTAAAGAATCACACGACACAGAGCTACACAGGAGCATGGAGAGGATCCAGCTCACCTCACCTAGTTTTGTTTCTCATACGAGGACAGTAAGACTTTGGGGCTACACAGCTATTAAGTGGCAAAATCAGAAACTAACACCAGTTTTTCTGTCAGTACCACACTGTTTCAAAAGAGGACAGTGGTTTAGAAAGATCCTCCATAGCAACAAGTCTCATGGGGAACCGGGGTCCTCCAGCTGGACTAGAGTGCCCTGCTGCCATACCCACTATACAGAAGAAAGTTAGCATGAATATAAATTCCTCCGAGTTCCCCACACCTTCTTAACCCTTTGGCATCTGGTAGTACTTCTTGTTTACTACCAAGTACCAGCACATAACAATAAATCATTAATTGACAACAAATATTTTAAAACTCAGCTGGTCATATTTCATGTTTCTTTGTGCTTACATATATTTCAGCTCATGCTTTTGTATGAAAGCTTACTTTACACACAAAACTGTGCACGAGACAAGTTTATGTTTGGAGACTTGAGTCAACCCTGTGCTATGGCCTCTTCTAAAAGCTGTCTCTCAAAATATCTACCTACGTCTGGAGTGAGCAGAATTCTAACATGGTCCCCAAATTCCCAGCCCTGGTACACAGACATCTTCTCCCAGTTGGTTATTCAAACACTAATCTGGAAGGGATTTATTTTGCAGATGTATTTAAGGCCCCAAACCAGTCTACCTTAATACAGAGAGAGTACTATCCAGATGAGCCTTTTCAATTTGGGCCTAGAGATCAGATATAGAGGAAGTCAGAGATTCAAAGCAAAGGAAAGATTTGACAGAAGGGAAATTCTCTGTTGCTGACTTTGAAGACGGAAGTCACATGTAGCAAGGAATAGTGAGCAGCCTTTAAGAACTGGGAGCAGCCCCTGGCTGAAAGCAAGCGTGGGAACCTACCTGGACCGCGGTGGTACAGCCCAAAGGAACTGAATTCTTCCACAACCAACTGAGCTTTTAAGGGGCTCAGAAGCTGCAGATAAGAGCAAAGCCCAGCCAACACCTTGATTTTAGCCTTGTCGGACCCTGGGCAGGAAGCCCAGCCACACATACCAAGCTTGGACTCCGGCATACAGAACTGAGCGCCACAAACTGGGTGTTGCACACCACTCCTACCCACCCCACTCCCACCTCAAACACGGCCAGCCCAACAGATACTACCGCTCATTCACTGCCAATACCATTGCTTTTCAGCAGAGAAGTAAATGGCCTCCTCTTCCTCGTCACTTCGATACAGAGCAGGGCAACTTGACACTGAAAGGATATCGGGATCAGAAGTCAGCGAGAGCTGCATGTGCTGCGGGGCGTGCCGAGCCTGTGCCGGGTGAGGAGTCTGCGCGGGGAGCTGCGCCCGCGGGGACTGCGGCGAGGATGGCACGATGCTGCGACGAGAGCGACACAGGCTGCTGCTTCTGGCTAACGAGGCAGCAGGTTTAGCCACGGTCCCTGAAAACCGAACATAAACAAACACAGCAGCTCATAGAACACAACGCTCCTTTGTGCACATCGTAAAGACACACGAGACAACCGATGCTACTAATTTGGAACTAGTCAGTCTACCTTTACCGAAGCAAGCAACTGAACCATTACCATCCTCCGTCACCTTCACTGCTCCTCAGGAAAATTAAGTGAAAAATAAAATATAACAAGAATTAAAGCAGGTCTAAAAATAAACAGAAATGAACATAAACAAATGAGGCTTTAATATAAAATCTGACATTACTAACCAAGATTTAAAAGTTTACCCAAGATAACGTATCATTAAGATTAAAAATCAATATAGTATATTTATAAGAAATCTGTACTTTGTTGCAAAATAAACTTTATCATTAAAAGAAGAAACTTATCAGTAAAAAATAGGTTGGACTTGTCAATGGATATTTCCTGAGACAGTGAAACTGGCTTTAAATCAAGGATCACTGACATACAACACCACACAGTTTACTGCTCCTTACGCAGAGGGCCACCCAAGCTTGTTCTTGAACACTGGTCATTGTGGAACCAACTAGAAGCCTTAGCTGTCTTGTTTCTGCTACTAGTCTAAGTCTAGATGCAAGCACACAAACTTCCCTGAATGCTGCTGTCTTCACTGAATGATCCTTCCTCCTTTCTGCCCTGACTGAAGCATCGCTCTCCTGAAAACCACCTTCTCAAGCTGAAGCTGCTCGTTCTGGTGTGTGTCACACACTGCAGCACCGAACGTCAGGCCGGTGGCCTTCTCACCACCCTGCACTGTCTGTGCACCCTTGCTCCTACCCTCTTGTATGAGATGCATTCCTGAAGCTCACCGTAGTGAGCTGCGTGAACATCCATCTGCACTTCACTAGTCACTTCTTGGTCATGTTCTTACCAATTCACCCCACTTTTCATCAACCTGAGCGATCTCATTTGTAACACATAACCAACATCTTAACTAACTATGGTTTTCATCTCTTCTCACCAGACATTTACTTCTATTCTACTCCACCACCCACTCTTATGCCTCGTCTCGTATCATTCAAAATTGCTCCATTTTTGGAATTATAAATCAAGACATCAGAAAAACAGATTCTGACCACATTTCTCCCTTTCTAGTTCACATACTGTGTTCCTTCCATTTATCTGTCCCATCCTCTACCCCAAGCACAAGGACCTTACTCTGTTGGCTATCCCTTCTGTTGCACTTATTTTCATCTTCTCCCTTTTCATTTCCCATCAACATTTAAAAATCAATGCTAAAAAAAAACCCCTAGAACAAAACAAATATATAATAGCAACCAAAAACTTCCTCTACCCTCAGACGGCTTTTTAGTGAACATATATCTCTTCCCTTTCATGAAATGGAATGATCTATTTTCTCCACTAAAAAAGATCTTTTAAATTATCTAAAAAAGATTTACATTCTCCACTACTTCATCTTCACTCATTCCTCAAAGGAATTGTAAAGTGATCATATACAATTTCCCTGCAACTGTTCTCAAGAAAGTCATGACTCACTTGTTTAATTCTATGAATACCTCAATCCCCTTTGACATTTGATCAGCACACCTGACATTAATATTTTTATTGTTTATTCTATTACAGGTGTCCCAATCTTGTTCCCTTTTGGTCCCTCCACCCAGCCACCCCTCAGGCTCACAGTCAACCCCCTCTGGTGTCCATGTCCATGAGTCATTCCTACGTGTTCTTGGACTAGTCCCTCCCCTTCCTTCCACCCTTCCCCACTCCCTCCTCCTTGCCTACAGCTGTCCATCTGTTCCATGTTTCCATGCCTCTGGCTCTATTCTTCTCATTAGTTTATTTTGTTCATTAGATTCCAGTTCTAAGTGAGGTCATATGGTACTTGTCTTTCATGGATTGGCTTATTCCAATTCGAGTAATAGCCTCCAGTACCATCTATGATGTCACAAAAGCTCCTTCTATCTTTCTGCTGCCTAGTATTCCACTGTGTAAATGTACCACAGCTTCTTCATCCACTCATCTACTGATGGACACCTGGGCTGTTTCCAACACTCAGCTATTGTAAATAGCACTGCTATGAACATAAGGGTGCATAAGTTCTTTTGAATTGGTGTTTCAAGATGCTCAGGGTATATTCCCAGCAGTGGAATCTCTGGGTCATAAGGAAGTTCCCTCTTTAAATTTTTTGACGAAACTGCATACTGTTTTCCACAGTGGCTGCACCAGTCTACCTCACCATTGACAATGATGATTACTTTGTCCTTTCCTTGACTTCTCTAACCACATTCTCACCTTGTCCTTTACCTGTCCCTTAACTGCTGGACTTCTTCAAAGTTTTGTCTTGTTCTATTCTTGTTCCACTTATTCTTTTTGAGAAATGTAATCCAACAAGGAATATAACATAAAAATGAGAATCAGGAAATAGGTCACATTAAGAAATTGCTTACAACTGTACGATCTTTTTCCAAAAATTTTCTTCTTATATAGCTTGTCATGTCTTTTGCCTGAAAAAATGTATAAACCCTTATATTAGAATTATATACATTTGAGAGTTGAGGATCCTTCTTTCTTGCCATCTGAAGAGGCCTCGACAGGGCTGCATATAGTTATGACACCACAGAACTCATAGTACTACAAAACAGGGTACTTTGACCTTGCAACGTAATAGAATATGTTCTACAACACGTTCAGTCTGTTATTAATTCCCAACAAAGGCAGGCATCCACCCCACTTGTGATTTATAAGAGCAGGTAAGTAAAACATTGAAGTTCACTATATAGCAATTCATTCTGAGACAATTTTCATTCTATTATCAATAATCATATACAGAAGCACAGCAATTAAATATGAGCCTATTTTGCAAACTGTATTTTCTTATGGAGGAGAAGACAAAATTCTGTTTTATAATAAAGGATTCCCCTTACCATCAACAACCAAAAATAATAAGTAATATGTAGACCTGTTTCTAGCAATATGATAGTCAAAGCATATGATTATCTGGCCAGCATTTCCCAACCCTCAACAATGCACTTTAAATACCCTCAAATACTTCAATATGATGAATAAAATACAATAATAGTTCTAAATGCACACCTGAGTTTATAAGGAAGAAGAAAAAGTTCTCAAGATGCCAAAAGGGAAAGAATAAAAGCAAGAACCGCTAGGCCTGCGAGTGGAGGTGGAAGTGCTGTGGTTCTCAGTCTCAGGTGACTCAGGGTTTGGGGACACTCTAGTTTGGAGACAGAGAAGACACCTTGGGTCCACATGTGGTTAGGTACAGGAATTGTGAGTGTTCCGGATAACAGTTTGGGCCTTGACGGGCTACACTCCTTAATGAAAGCATATTATTTTTAATCTCTTTGAAACAGCTCAGTAAAGAACTATAAGACAGGAGGAGGCAATAGTTAAAGTGGTTCTTAAAGGAAAATTCATAGCCACAAAATCATACATTGAGGAAAAAAGGAAGACTAAAAATTCATAAGCTAGTTGTCTAAATATTAAAACCAATGAAAAAGTAAGTTCTAATAAAGAAATTAAAAGACCAGAAACAGAGAATATTAAAAACCCAGGAGCTCCTTGAGGAATGAGAGGGTGAGATAAAATAGACAATTTATGCCGGACTAGTCGAGGGAGGGCAAGTGAGAAGGAGACTTAAAGACATAAGGGAGATTTTTTAAGTCATATCAAACACTATGGACAACTTTAAGTCAACAAATTTTAAAACTAAAATAAATAATCTTTTAGAAACACATAATACGCTTAAAGATTTTGTTTATTTATTTTTAGAAAGAGGAGAAGGGAGGAAGAGAGGGAGAGACACATCAGTGTGTGGTTGCCTCTCACGCGCCCCCTGCTGGGGACCTGGCCTGCAGCCCAGGCCTGTGCCCTGACTGGGAATCGAACCGGCGACCCTTTGGTTCGCAGGCCAGCACTCAGTCCACTGAGCCACACCAGCCAGGGCCAGAAACATGTAACTTAACAAAACTGGACTCTCACCATGATAAGAAGCTAAATCAATGGTCAAAAATCTGTTTCCTTCCTCCCTGCCAAAACACACGCAATACATACACCCCAAGTTCAATGTATGGGCAATTTCTTCAAAATCTTCAAAGAACTAATAATCGATATCTTACACTATTTCAGAGTATAGAATAAAAATTTAAAACATTTATTGGGTATCATCATGGACCAGGGTCTGTTTAAGTATTTTACAGATATTATTTGAATTAAATTACAAAAGAACTATATAAGGTGAGTTATATTTCACAGAGACTCAGAAAGAGTGCTTCCCAAAAAGTTGTACAAATAAAAAATAATTACTGTTTTATGGGATACTCAAAATACTTGACAACATTAACCTATAAGGTGGAGGGGGGGTGCAATACATATAAATGGTAAAGTAAGGATTCAAATCTAAGCAATCTAGTTCCAGAGCCCACATCCTTAACTGCTACATTACACAATCTCTATTTAAGAGTAGGAAAGAATGGAATGGAGAAATAGGGAGTATTCCTTGACTTACTTTGTGATGCTAGTTATAACCTTGGTACCAAAATAAAGAGTGTGGGAAAGGAAAACTATTGGCTAACCTAATGTAT
>VMDR010009986.1:0-31932 GCA_007922815.1 Macrotus californicus | reverse complement strand
TTCAACAACATATAATGATGGTTTTATTCATTTTGTCTGTTGTGCACCTTCATCTTATTCCACATAGGATATGAAAATAGTAATGGCATTTTATAGTTTTTATTTCCTTAAATTTAAAACTTACAGGAATGATGAAGAAAATACAAGTAATAGTCTTTTGTTATTGTTGCTTTGTTTTGCTCTTTTGCATGAGTTCCCTTTGGAATCATTAGTGCCTTCAGAATCATCCCATTTGCTAAAAACACACTAGGACACTTAAGAAAGGACATGGCTTCCCGGTGCCCTGAAGGGAGATACCTTACGTGGCTTGTGCCACAAAGCAGCACAAACTAATTCTCCCTGAATGGAAAAGAAAAAATGAAACTTCTACCTAGCGCTGCATAACAGCTGCCCCAGGACAAAGAACCGCAATCAACTGAAACTGAGTAGGAGCCAGGAGACAGAGAATGCAATTATCCCCGTTATTATTTCCCAGGAAGACCAGCGTTAACAAGCCCAGGAGTCCCAGGATTCTGTCACATCACATATTTAAAAACACAAATTCTAATTCTGCCAGGTCATGCCTTTCTACAGAAAGTGATGAGTAGAACACAACAGTAACAGAAATAAATAAATAAATAAATAAACAAACAAATAAATAAATAAATAGGAGAAGGGCCTGTTCTTTGGGATGAAAAGTTGACTTCTACTTTGAAAGAGAACAGTTATGTCTCATACTCAGTCCTCATTGCAATTCCCACACAAGGTTCAATTCTTTTCATTAAAAGCAAGGAATTGAAAATTGAAAATTATTAATCAAGTCATTCTCTGCTAATGTGGTTGCATTTGTACATCTTTTATTTCTACAGAAACAGATTTTTAAGTTATGTATCATCTAAACATACATGTGCATGTATAAACATAAACACCCACCTCTGTTGTAAAACCTCAGGAACCAGGTAAGAGGACAGAAGTGAAAGAGTTCCTGGAGGGCCTAGAACACACACCTTTCCTTCGGACTGAAGCCTAACCATGTGAAGCTGGAAGTAGAGTCTAGCACTCCCGTGCCTGTTCCACTGCATCATACCACACCCACTACACCCAGTAAAACCAACCAACCAAACTAAAACCAAGTCAAATTCTCCATCTTCTGAAAAAGATATGATTCAAATCCAGCTGAAGTAAATCCCACGGTAGAAACTCCAAACTGATTTCGGATATCCAATCCTCTTCTCTTCCTTAGTCACAGAAAAGTAAGGTTTTACTTGGAGGCACTGTCGTAAAAAGTACCATTTCCCAGCCTCCCTTTTAGCTGGCTGCCCATTATGTGACTAATCTATGGCCAGTAAAATATGAACAGGAAGGGTTAATGAGATTTCCATGAAGTCCCCTTAAAAGGGAGCCTGTGTGCCTTTCTTTATCCCTTCCTCTGTCCTGTTGCCACAAATGCTGATGTACTGGCCACTTGGGTCCAAAAGGCAGCCTGCTATGGATGTCAGAGCAACAAGATAAAAGGATCCTGGGTCCCTAATAACCAGGGAGCCTTAGTAACCAGGTTGAAATGTAGTCTTACCTATACTCAATCACACTGTAATTGAGAAAGAAGCTTTCTTTTTACTTCAGCCCCTGGTGTTGAGCTGTTTTCTGTGGTGTGCAGTCAAGTCTAATCCTACCTAATACAAAAATATATATCCTTAGAAGATTTTAATTAATTTGACTTAATAATGGAAAAAGACATTGATTTCATCTGTGATTTTTGTAATAAATGAGAAGGACTGAAACATGAATCAAATTTCATATTGTGCTCCATTTCCATTCCAACCCCCGGGGGCATATTAAATGTCCAAAGCCCAAAAAGGTGCCTGTATCTAGGACAAGCTCTTTGATGGGAGGCAGGCAGGCAAAAATTCATTATTTTATTTTCTGTATGTTAATCTGAAAGTATCACAATTCCAATTATGTATTCAGCTGTTTATTTGTCAGATCTACGGAGGAAGAAGTAAAATAGAAGTTGCAAATAATTTATAGCTTTAGATGGGGATCACAATTCTCAGGATTCTCCCTATCTAGAAACCTAGGGGGGGCAATGTTACACACAAATCAAAAAATATCACTCAAGGAAAAACAAACATTATACACTATTCATCCTTATCTGATTTGACTGCTTGTCCTGAATTTCTGTGGTTGTTCAATCTATTCCTTCTTATCTTTATGATGAACAGTGCCTCTCTAAATTCTTAGTTCAGACACAATGTCTTATATAAGAACAGGGGAAACATAAGCTAATTACCATATAAGTAATAATAATTTTACTTTTCCAATGGGCTTTCATACAAAAAGCTCCAAGTGCCTTATAAATTATATATACGAAGACTACTTAACCTCCTACTAAAAGGCTGCTACTGTTTTATAAAATTCTCTGTTGTGTTGTGCTGCAGGAAAGAAAGACTGCCATGTCCATGTGCCATAGCTGGGCAGGTTTAAGGGAAGCAGAGTGTAATGCCTTACTTAGTAGAACTAAAAGCTTTGAAGAATCCCTTTAAAAAATCATCAAGGGAGCTTTTAATCATAAGAAGTAGTCAATTCTTTGCTTTGGGTCTCGTCCAATCCAAGTGGAAACTTCAGCCATAAAACTGCACACCAAATCATCAGGGGTTATGAAGTCAGCTCGACTTCATTAACAATAGTGTCTTTGACAATGACCAAGTCAAAGAAGGAAAATGGAAAAGATCAGAAGGCAAGCAAAAATTGCTACTCCTGAAGTTGATAAGAATTAGACTGTGAGAGACATACAGCTGGTTGCATTTTACATATTTGATCCCTATGTCTAGTTCTTCAGCCTGGAACCAAGATCTGAGAACGTACCCTCAGTTCTATCACCTACCACAAAAAACAACAGCGAGATGTTCTTCACATGCCTTTATCAGCTGTGAAGTGTTATCAGCCTTTGGAGACTGTGACCCAGCAATTGCTGTCCCCTCTGTGAAGCCTACTGATTGCAGCAACGGCAGGAAGACCATCCCCCTCACTACACTGCCTCAGTTCATCTTTATACCGATGATACGGCACGCATGCATACTATAAGAGATTATTTTGAATCTTTCTCCCCTACTAAACATTTTGCTCTAGTTATAATGATATTTCAATCCCTACCTAACAAAAGGCCTGGACAGAGTAGGTGCTAATTGTTTTATTAATGACTGAATAATCCAGTCCACTATCAACGCCAACTTCAACAACAACCTTCTAGCTGACCGCCTGTTGCCATGCTTGCCTTCTCATCTGTTCTGAAAGTAGCAGTCAGAGAGCTTCTAAAACCAATGATCATTCCACCAACATTTCCCCCTGCACCTCTCTCTCCCACCCCTCCCTTCACCGTCATGTTCACTTAGAGCCTCTTGTTGGCTTTCCATTGCTCTGAGTACCAAGTCTAAATTCTTTTCCAAACAACCGCCTACTGACTTGGATTTTTCTCCCAAACCTCATTTTTCTGCCTCTCTTCCTCTTGTTCACCATATTCCTGTTCATGCTGGCTCCTTTCATTCCTCTTCAAACACATCTTACCCTTTCCTTCCCCAGAACATTATGTGTTAATTTTTACAGTTGGAATGTATGTCTCCATGCAACATTCTCATTCTCCAGCTCTTCAGGTTCAATGTCTCCTCTTCAGAGAAGCCTCCTGTTTCCACCATGTTAGGTAAAGTTTGTGATCTCCTAGAATTCCTTATCTTGGGCTCCTCCTAGCTTCCCCAATAGAGCATAAGTTCCATTAGGGCAGGGACCATGTTAGTATTTTTCTCCATAATATTCTCAGCAAGTGGCACAGTACTTGGCATTCTTAAATACTTAGCAACTATGAGTTCAAGGCATAGATATCGCAACTTGAGCTCTAACATGAAAGACCTGTGTCCCGTTAGCAGAGTTCCAGCAGACTAGAGAAAATTTCCAAGGCACATCAAATGGGGACAGTCTGCCAGCCAGGGAGAAAGAGCAAATAAAAGGAATATTTGTGAAACTTAGAAAATATTAGGAAAGTGAGGCTGAGGCTTTTTTCCAGGTTCCTCCATATTGTTACAAATGGTAAAATTTCTTTCTTTTTTATAAGTATCTACCATATCTTCTTTATCAATTCATCCATTGATAGACACCTGGTTTGTTTCCACATCTTGGCTATTATACATATTACTGCAATGAACACGGACATGCAGATACCTCTTTGAGACCTTGATTTCAGGGTTTTGGGGATATATACTCAAAAGTGGATATATGTTAGCCAAATCATATGTTAGTTCTATTTTTTAAATTTTCTGAGGAACCTCCATACTGTTTTCTATAATGGCTGTACTATTTTACATTCCCGCCACCACTGTACAAAAGTTCTAGTTTCTCCACAAGTCCATCACAGTAGGATATGATTCCTCTTACATGAGGCATATAAAATAGTCAAATGTATGGAAGTAGATGATAGAATGGTAGTTCCTAGAGGTGGGAGGAGGGAGTATGAGGTGTTTTAAAATGGATATAAAGTTATAGTTTTGCCAGACAATTAAGTTCCAGAGATCTGTTGTCCAACACTGTGTCTAAAGTTAACAATAAGGTATTCTGCACTTCAAAATTTTTTTAAGATTTTATTTATTTACTTTTATAGAGAGGGAAAGGGAAGGAGAAAGAGAGGGAGAGAAACATTAGTTTGTGGATGCTCTTGCGTGCCCGCTACTGGGGACCTAGCCCACAACCCAAGCATGTGCCCTGACTGGGAATCAAACTGGAGACCTTTTGGTTTGCAGGCCAGCACTCAATCTACTGAGCCACACCAGCCAGGGCTGCACTTCAAAATTAGATAAGAAGATAGAGCTCATGTTAAGAGTTCTTAAAAAAACAAAAAGGGGACACAGGAAAACTTTTGGAGGTAATGGATATGTCTGTGACCTTGATTATGGTGATGATAACATGAGTGTATACTTAGGTCCAAACTCAACAAATTGTGTGCATGTACTATATGCACTTTTGTATATTAATTATACCTCAGTAAAGCTGGGAAAAAAATTGAGGCTCCCTTGTATGGATGCTATTTGTCTTTACAAGAAATAATTACAATTTCTTGTAAACACGTCATAACAGAGGTTCTCATGTGTTTACTTTGCTAACTCAACACAGATGTCATCTCCTCCAAGAAGCCTCCCCATGGCTGTAAGGTGCCTTTTGATGTGTTCTGATCATATCCAGTGTATCCCTCTAAGATCAGTGTTGTGGGAGGAGACACGGGTGGAAAAATGTAATAGTATTAGACATAGTTATATAAGTGTTCACATTTCATGCTGGAACATTTGGAAGTTTTCTAGTGAACAACAGGGAAATAACTGAATGATCAGATTTTCAGTTTAGAAAAATTGTTCTCATTTATCTGCAAGTAGAGTAGATTTAAGGAAAAGAAGACTGGAAAGAAAGGTGGTTACAGGCTACCACAGCAGTCAAAGACAAACATGGTAAGAATCTAAACTAGGTCAATGGCAAAAAGAATTAAAAAAAATAAGTCAAATTCAGGAATTATAAAGCAGGTGGGCTCTATAACACTGGGGGACCTTTTACAGAAGTGAGCCAAAAAAATTTAGTTGTTTATAAGAAGCAGCTGGGTTTTAAGAAAAAAATAAATAAATTTGGCTTAAGATAAGTGGAGTTTGATGTGTTACGGGATAACCAGAAAAAATGTTAAGAGGATAATTGTAAATTCATATCTATAAATCATAAAAGAGAGGTGCACTAGAGATGCAGCTTGGGAGCCCGTGGTTGGTTTTTTGGCCCACCCACAAATGACCTTGTTGGTGGCTGTACCTAAATAAAAATATCAAAGATAATGACTCAGAAATTGATCTGATTATTTTCCAGAGCAGAACAACCTAAAATCAAATGGCATCCTAACAGTTAAAAAATACTATACTCAGTAAATAACAGATACTGACGTAATTTCATTCTTCATACAAATAACCAAACTGGAAGACAAGGCCATACTCCATTAAATGCTGTTTGTTGTTCACAGTTTCTAACACTTGGTCATCAACTTTATGTGCCCAAAAGAAATCTCTCTGAGTCTAGAGGTACCAATATCAAATGCTTGAGTTCACTGAAATATATTACACATTCTATGCTAATGTGCTCTAGATATGTGTTTGGCACCTACTGCACTGTAATGAAGATGAGTTGGCTGATATATCATGTTCCTTCGGCTTAAATGGATCCCATTATAAGTTTCACAAAGCATGTTAGTACATTCTTTGCATCCACCTAGGTCCAATAATGAAGTCTAGCTGATTATGATATATGGCAATACCATAACAGAGTTCAACTACCTTACTGGGAGAAAACAGCATTGAGAAGGGAACTAAGAGATCACTAGTGTGAAATTATAATAAGGACTTACTGTAAACAAGATACTATTCATTGACTCTTTGTCCCTTAAACAATCACAGGAGATATAACATTATCCTAATTTACACCACTACCACTCACCCAAAAATAAACAAAAACTAAAGCACAAAGGAGTTAGTAACTGTCAAAGTCACAGGGATTATAGCTGGTAAAACTTGAACTTGAAACACAGGACATCTGGGTCTAGAATCTGTTCTTCAAATCATTTAGACTCCATGTTTTCCTCTCTAAAATTTCTCAAGGTACTCCTTTTGGGGAGAGTGAAAAATTCAAGTCCTCCCAGGAACACAAAGCAGGAGCTAAAAAATTAAATGTTGACTTGACGCACTAATAAATAATACATGGACATTCTATTATGTCGTCCATCACACCAAAATTCCACTGCGTTGGCATTGTGCTGTTCCCTATGTAGCTAATCTATCTGCCTCGTTCTTACTAAATTTTGTAACCTATTCTGTTCTAAACACATCAGTTCATCATTTCTAATCCTGCTCTTGCTAGCACTGTAGAGTGTCACCCCTCAGACTTCTATTGGACTAATAAATCTAGACTTACAGTCTGTCCCTGCAGGAGAAACTCACACAGGGGTGGATGACTTATGTAGTCACACAGGGCCCCATGCTCAAAAAGGCCCCGTGCTTGGTTTAACGTTCCGCTGTCACTATATTGAAATTCTTAATAATTTTGAACAAGGGGTCTGCATTTTTATTTTGCACTGGGCCCCACAAATTATACCGCCAGTCCTAAATTCACATAAATCCATTCTAACTTCAAACCGGCCTTCTCTTGATTTATTTTTACAATAATTTATTTAACTACACGTCAGGGAAGATATTGTAAAGGAAAAGAGGAACGCTGTGAGAATGTGTAGTTAGAGGGGCTAGGGAAGTCCTCTTAAGAAAGTCAGATTTCCTCTGGGTCCTGAAGGTTGACTGGGTACAAACAAGGCCAAGAGCTGGGAAAAGCACATCTCAGGCAGAGCCCTGAAGCATGGACTCCATGGTGGGTTAGCAGGACTAAATCAAGGGCATGCAACACAGTGAAGACCTGAGCTAGGTGAGGCTGCCAAGGAAGGCTGGCAGGATCATAGATGCGTTGTGCACCGAGTTAAGGATGTTGACCTTCATCCCAAGGAGCAATGGCAGCCCACTGTAGAATTTAAATAGGGAAAGTGACAGGATCCAATTTTTATTTAAGAAGGTCACACCAGGATCGCACACCTTTAAACTTCAAGTTATCCCTCATCCTGCCTTGACATTTACCACATCTGCAGTTCCTTTTCTTTTTTCTTTTTTTCTTTACAGTTCTTCAGCTCCAAGTGGCTTCTTTCTACACTTAAAAATGACTTCATCCACTATTCAAAGAAGGTTGAAGCTTCCCCATTTTGTTATATTTTCATCTCCTCTGCCTCTAACACCACACAGTCCTCACAACTTTCAGATAGTTTTGTGTTTACTCAGATTGACCTCTTCCCCTCTTATCTTAAAGAGTGTATCCTCCACCTCCTCCCCAGCTAATCCATCCAGCTATGGTCCTAATCCCATTCTTGTTCCTCCTCACTTGCCCTTACTCCCACCCAGGGGAACAGAGTAATCAGACTCTCTTCTTCTCCCGGCAGCTTAGATATTACAGTATCCAACAGCTCCCTCTCTTCAGCCTGTGGCTACAGCTCCATGCTTCCCAGGAAGGTGGGAAGGCAGGAGAATGTCCTTCTCTTGAGCTGCCCCCCTTCTTTTTCATATACCTTACCAGCCAGTTCCTGAAAACAGTAGTCAAGTGGGCAGCTAAGGTTTGGATTTGTATCTGTCTTTTGCACATAGCATCTCAGACTTTTCTCTTCAAAGGTATACTTGTATGATTGGTTTTTTGGAACCAAGTACAAGTATCTTTAAAGGACATCTTAGTTTGAAGCCATTGTCTAGGCTTACCAAGATCTTTTGGGATCCTTAGTCTGACAGCCCACACATTTCTTTTTCCTTCCCAGTGTGCGTGATCTATGCCATTATAATGCATGCCTTCCTCATGATCATGACCTTGTAAGTGAATGGGAGTGGGTGAAAGGTACAATTTAATACTAATTTTGAATACGCCTTACCCCAGCCACAGAAACTGTATTGTATTTCTTTGTCTATTTTCAAATTTATTCTTCTGGACAGTTACATTTTCCACTAGTGAAATTACATTCAAATTTCCACTAACTGAATGTAAGGTGAAACTGCGGCTATCATTTCTATTGCCAAAAACATTAGCAAAAATCTAGTTAAATAAAACAATTTTAAAGAAACCCATGTGGGTGTATATTTGAATAAAAACCTAGAAACAGTAAATGGAGGAGGGGAAATATTTTTATGGTTGAAAGAAATAAAAACACAAGTGTCCTATATGCTATCCGACAGTCCTCTTTTTAGGCAGCATGGTTTTCCCAGCATGCCTCAGGGCATGGCTGAAGGTTTCCATGCTGCCCTGTCTCTTCAAAGCTACTATGGGACCGGATGGCTTGTTTGTTTGCAAAGGTTTCCCTAACAGCCAAATGAGAGGGGCACTGAATGGGAGAGTATTAAGACTTCAATGCCTATTGAATGTTTTACTTTTTGAAAATTCTACAGGCCTAAATCTAAGAGAATATCTAATAAAAGCAAAGAGAGGATCTAATAACCTTGCCTCATAATTAGGGTAATCTTTAACAGAGCATTGTATCTAATTTCAATAACTACATAGTAATTAGGTGATTATTGGTGCCCAGTAAAAATACACTATTAAACATTAAGGAAAAATACAGATGAACAATAATCACACTGTATTTTACAAGGAGCTGTAACCTGAAGCATAATAATTATCATGCGCTGTAATCTCCAAAATATAAATAACATGTGAAGACTATTTGAGAGAGAGAAAAGAAGACAAAATAGAAAAAACTCTGTCTGGACCTACTAGGAGTATACACCATCTAAAAATAAGCATAGGCAATTGAAGAGAATGAAGTAATAAAATAGTATAATGACCTACACAATGTGATTCCTACCACCAAGTTCATAGACATTTCCTCTTGGATTCAGCTCTGCTGTGGCTGCCCTAGCTCAAGCCATCAACATGTTTTGCTGGGACTGGTGCAATACTCTTGCATTCTCCTAAGTAGTGGCCTTACTTCCAGCCTCCATCTGCTCCTGTTAACTCTCCACTCTGCCTCTAGAGTTCTTTTTCTCAAGAAAAACTCTGATCATATCACTCCCAAATTAGAAATCCTCCATGTCTCACACTGTTTGTAGAATAAAGTCCATACTCCTAAGCATGGCAGTTAAAGCCCCTCACTAGCAAATCCTTGCCAACCTTCAGGCTCAGCTGCAGGGAATTGCCACCCTCATTCTTCCAGCCTCTACTCTCAAATACGCTACATTCCAGCCATGACAGGTGGTCCACCAGGTTCTCCCACAGACCTGCTCTGGAGGTGCTCCCCATGGACAGCACAGCAGAGTGCTTGGAAGCACAGACTCTAAATACTAAGGGCCCAGGTCCAGCCTCAGATGTGCCTCTTCTTATCTGTGTGACCTTGGAGAAGTTACTTCACTTCTCTGTGCCAAGTCTTCTCATCTTTCAAATGGGAATATAATTAAAGGGGCTACCACACAGCATTTCTGAAAGGTATAAATGAGCTACCATAGGTACAAGGCTTAGAGCAGTGCCTGGAACAGAGTGTGCTGTATATAAGTATTAGTTTTTATTATTATCACTGACTTTGCCATCCCTTCTCCACTTGGCAAACTCTTAGCGATCTTCGGGGCTCCAATCAAATGACATTTTTCTCTAAGCCTCATGTCTCCCACTTTATCACTGTTGAGCATAATAGACACTGCATTTTCTCCTCTTTCATAGCCTCATAGGACTTTGATCATATCATCGTTTTATCGAATGCCTACCACAGATAATGCAAATACTAACTACAATAATCATGCACATAGATAAACCACATAGATATAAACCAGTAACTATGCTACTCTAACACAAATGCTATGAAAATAAAAAAAGAAGACACAACTAATTCTGCTAAGGTGGAGGGATGGACTTTTGTTTGCTCATTAATAATTTTTCCTAAGATTTTTAGAAAAAACATTCAACTAACTACAGTAACAGAAAGAATGAAATATACAGATATAATGACTATCATTATACAGATGAGAAGACGGAGAATCAGAGATGCAAATAAACTTATTCAGCCAGCAGACAAAAGAATTAGAATTCAAATTCAGCCCAACATGACCCAAACCTATTATCTTTTTTCCACAAAGTATTGCCACCCAAGCACGAGACTGACTCATTTCTCTCTATCAAAGATAGGTGCTTATACAGCTGTTTCTCTCTCTGGACTGTGAGCTTCACCTCATTAATCTTTTAATCACCGGCAACTTGCCCAAGGCCGGGCCCATTACATGTGCTCAATAAGTGTGTGTGACTGACCTTTTGAACCATGTTCTAAGAGAGGGCTGTCCAACAGAAACGTAATGTGAGCCACATGGGCAATTTTCCAGTAGCCACCTAGAAAAGATAAAAATAAGCAGACTAAATATTTTTTAATAATGTTTTATTTAACCCAAAGTATCTAGAATAGTATCCATTTACTGTATAATCAATATAAAAATGTTAATGAGATAGTCTGCCTTCTTTTTTGTCAGCTAAGTCTTTGAAATCTCATCTATCTTTGACCCTTACCAATGCGTCTCAACTGGAAATGGCCACATCCCATGTGGTCACTAGCCACTGGGGCTAGTGGCTATTATAATGGACAGTGCAGTTTGAAAGAATATACACTGTACACATAAAACTGAATGATATTGTACGCTCTGCTCTCTGGAGGTCCACTCACACAGAACAAGCAGATTACACACATTCCCCCTTACAACCGATTCTTCCTGCTACACTCAGGTAACTGCTCAGTTCTCCGCACCAGGTTACCGTGGCCCTTGGCAATCCTTTGAAATTCACGGTTATTTTAGCTCTCCACTGCCTTAGATAAAGTCCACATGAGATTGAACAAAACTCTTTTTTTAATCCAAAGTTACCTTTGGGTGGACCTTTATTGTTATGGAACTCCCACTGCCTGTCAGACACTGGGGGTAGGGAAGAACTGAGCATACACCTACATCCGTAGTATTTGATTTGAACCTCTCTTGTGGCGTTTTTTTAAGTTCTGTCTTGTGTTTGAACCAACTGCTACAGAACTGGACTCCACGTAAGATTTTCAGTTAGAAAAGTCCACGCATTTGACCTGGCGCACAGCGAAGCACCCAACGCCACACCTTGACTCTTTTTGACAGCCAATAGACAATTGCGGGGTGAAGAGTCTCAGAAAGCTGGCCATGGATTTAGGGTGCAGTTCAGTGTGGGGGATGAGATGAGGGCAGGGTTGGTCACCAAAGTTCTCAAGGCTGAGATAGAAACGGAACTAAAAACAAGCTCTTAAGTAGAGAAAGAGGATGAAAAAGAACATTTCAGACAGAAGTGGTCCAAAAAAAACCTCATGAGCCAGGAATTATTTAATAAATATTTACACAGCATTTAGTATGTGCAAGGTTCTATTCAAAGGACTTTTCAGAGGTTAATTTACATACGTTTCATGCCAACTCACTAAAGTTGCCCAGTTTTGCAGATGGGGACAGTGGTTGAGTGATCTGCAATGTTCAGTCTGCTAGAAGTAGCAGCCCTGAGATTTGAACACAGAGCTCTGCTTCCAGGGCCCATGTTCCTGACCACTACGCTACACTGTCTCCTTGTGGCAATAGTCTAACACGATGTGCTTTATGAACTGTGCCTGGCCCTAAATCAGGCAAAAGACTTGAACAGACACTTCTCCAAGGAAGACATACAGAGGGCCCAGAGACATATGAAAAGATGCTCAGAGAGATGCAAATTAAAACCACCATGAGATACCACCTGACACCAGTCACGATGGCCATCATAAACAAATCAACAGACAAGTGTTGGAGAGGATGTGGAGAAAAGGGAACCCTAGTGCACTGTTGGTGGGATTGTAGACTGGTGCAGCCACTGTGGAAAACAGTATGGAATTTCCTCAGAAAACTAAAAATGGAATTGCCTTTTGACCCAGCAATTCCACTGCTGGGATTATACCCTAAATCAGGTTGGTTCTTGATGGGACAGTGTTTTGGACTATTCTGAAGTAAAAACAGATGCAGGATAGTTTGGACTAGATACATGAAGATCACCTCTTGGGTATTCTACAGTCTGAGGGAATCAGCTTAAATATTTGAACTCAACATTTCACTTTAATAGCCATCTATTCACTTCACCAGAAACGTGTGGGCAAGGTCTATCTGTACATTCCCACCAAGCACATGGAGCTCTAGCACAGGAGCCAGAAATTCAAGGAAATGTATTTATTCAAACCTCAGGGACAAATAAAGAGTAATACAAAGCTTTGTTTTTCTTTCAAAAATGTTTTGGATTGTCTGTAGATACAACCAAAAGTGTTTTGTTTCATTTTTCCTTAGTGGCTACTTTGATAAAAAATCAAGGAGTAAGATAAAAATTACTATCCTCAAAAACCTTAAACGTTGGTTCATTTCTATTCAATCTCACACACAATTGTTTAGTACTACCTACATTCCAGATTCTCTGTGGGGCAATGGAGAAAATGAGAAATAAAGCGCAATCCTTCCCTCAAGAAGCTTAAAACCACATAGATATAAACCAGTAACTATGCTACTCTAACACAAATGCTATGAAAATAAAAAAAGAAGACACAACTAATTCTGCTAAGGTGGAGGGATGGACTTTTGTTTGCTCATTAATAATTTTTCCTAAGATTTTTAGAAAAAACATTCAGCTAACTACAGTAACAGAAAGAATGAAATATACAGGATGGAGCAAAAGTAGGTTTATTTACATTCCAGGTTGTGAGTATGTGAAACAGAGTTTATTCTTATATTATTATTTATTAATTATTGTACTATTTCCATAGGAACAACTATCAAGCTACTTTGGCCCCACCCCGTATAGTTCCAGCTACGAGAAGTTCAAGGAAGGCGTGATTAATTTTTCCCTGAGGAAGTAAGGAAAGCCTCAAGGAGATAGTGGCATTTGAACTAAGAGTTAAGGACATATGGTTATTTTAGGAAACAGTACGGCAAGGTCACTTCAAGCAAAGGGCGCATGTGCAAAAGGTCAAAGATATAAAATATCATAGCAGCAGAGTAACTATGCTCTACAGATCAAGAGTTCTCATTAAGTCTTTGCTGATTTGGGGTCCAATCATTGCATATAAGTCCAAAAGATTCATTGAGGATTTATTATGCACCACCACCTTGCAAAGTGATAGGGATAGAATGATGCCTCAGATATGGTTCCTCTTCCTGGAGAGTCCCAATGAATAAAGAATTGTCCATCAGTGGCACACCTGCTGTCATAGGGGCATGGTGTACTGTAAGGTATAGTGGAGCCACTCAATTCAACCTAGGGAGAAGGGAAGACTGGTCCAAAGATGTGATATTTGAACTGGGTCTTAAAGATGAATAAGAGGTGCCCATAGGACACAAAAGGAAAGATTCTTTCAGATGAAGGGAGTATGTGCCAAGATACAATAATATGAAACATTATCACAAATTTCTGGGAAAGCAGAGTTTAACACTGCTTAAGAAAGGAATGAGTGGACGTAAAACTGGAGAGGTATGCAGGGGTCATACAGTGGAGAGCTTTGTATTGAATGCATAAGTGTTGTGACTTCATTCTGAAGGCCATTCAGTGAGAGCCAATGAGACTTTTATGCAGGTAAGTATCAAGACCAAATTTGCTCTCCAATCAGAACTTAATTGGAAACTGTATTAGAGACGTTAAGACTGGAGGTCCTGTCAGGAGGTGCCGGTAATGACAACTGGAGAAAAGGTGGCAGCCTGAACTGAGATCACGTGGGTTGTGAGGTAGCAAAAGCTATGGAATTGAGAATATTTCAGAAGTAGAACCAACATGATGGAATGGCCACCTAGGTCAGGTGAGAGCAAGGAGGTTGATAGGATGCTTTCCAGTTTCTGGACAGAGTCATTAGAGCAAGAGTGAGGACAGTAACCAAAGAGCAGACGCTGTTGAAAGAGAAAGGCGATGACATGAAGAAGCGGAGGCTGATGTTGTTAAGCGGGACTACTACAGGAGAAAGCAATCCATTCAGGCTTTTGGTAACACCAATCTATCAGACAAATCTGCCATCTGTCCACATTCACTTTGTGCTTCTTCTAAAATAAAAGAGCAATCAATCTTGACATTCACAGCAGCTCCCAGGCTTGGCTGTCCCTCCTACCTGGGATGCTCATCACAAAAGTGGGTCAGATTAAAACAAATCAATCAAGTTGTGTCTGCCAAGTTAACATCTCTGTAGGAAGTTAATTGACCCTGCTTCTGACACAAGCCCACATGACAGATGAGAAGTGAAGGAAGATGGGACACAGCCAGCTGTTCATGACACAAACAATAAGGAGAAGGCCTCCCTTGAGAAACGGATTTCCTGGGCCACAGGTGAGCCATGAGGACAATCTGGGGGGAAGCATACAGGGTTAACAGGTATCTGAGGACAAGGGCAGGCTTGCAGCCACAGCGGTCACGACAACTCCAAGGAGGCCATCAGACTCAGATAATGACAGGTCAAAAACTGGAGGGAACACCCTCTCCCTGCCTTTGGACAAGAGGGGCACAGAGCAAAAGGGGTGAAATTGCACTTGACTTGCAATCATAAGGTCTGGTTTCATGGACACACTGATTAATCTCTCTGAAATTAGTTATCTCATCATTAAAAGGAGATTATAATACCTAGCTCACCTCTTACCAGTCAGACAACTAGGGACAATTTACATAATCGTTCAAAGCCTCTGTTATCTCATCAGTAAAATGGGCTGATGTCTGCCTTTTCTTACAGGACAGTCTTGATAAGTAAAGAGTAATTTAAGGGAAGGTGCTTGGCAGAGTAAAAATTGGGAAACACATTTCAGGGACAGGGGGATTTTGGATCAGCAATTGAAAGACGAAAGTTCCCATTTAAACTCTACTATGCACTAAATTTGGGATCTAGCAAATCATTTCTCTGGACCTCAAAACAAAGAGTTGGGGATAAGTGGTCCTTACATTTGCTGTAGCTCAAACATTTTATACTTTGGGGATACCAGTTAGTCCACACGGACTTTGGGGTTACTAGAGAAGTTTCTGATAGCCTGGAAAGAATGCAAGATTCAGTTATAAGATCTGAATTCAAGTTCCTTTCCAGCTTCTTAGTAACTATATGACCTTGGGAAATTTACATAACCTCACAGAGCCTCAGTTTTCTCGTCTGCAAAATGGACCTTAAACATCACACATAAAAATGTTTTACTAGAGCTCTATGTGGTTCAGTTGGTTGGGCGTCATCCTGCAAAGCAAAACGTTGCCAGTTCAATTCCCAGTCAGGGCACGTACCTGGGTCATGGGTTTGGTCCCCAGTCAGGTGCTTACTAGAGGTAACCCATCAATGTTCTCTTCCATCAATGTTTCTCTCCCTCTCTCTCCCCTATCCATCCCCTCTCTCTAGTAAATAAATCAATTTTTAAAAGTGTTTTACTAGACATAAAAAACTAAATAAATATAAACTACTTATTGCTATCTTGCTTGAATTACAATCTGAATCAACCACCATAGCCTGATGACCTTCCTGATGCTCTTCAAATCCAAATCAATAATAATAACAAATCAATAATAACACTTGCCTGATGTCCCAACAGACCTAAAATATTGACCAAGCCACTGTTATGGACTAGATGTTTATATCTCCCAGAATTCCTATATTGAAACCCTAATGCCCAATGTTATAGTATTAAGAGGTGGAGCTTTTGAGAAGTGAGTAGGGTTAGATGAGGTCACAATGGGATTTGGGCCCTTATAAGAAGAGGAAAACACAAGAGCTTCCTCTCTGTGCCATGTGAGGACACAGGGAGGAGGTGTCTGTCTACAAGCCAGGAAGAGAACCCTCACCAAGAAGTAAATCTGCTTGCACCCTGGCCTGGAATTCCCAGCCTTGAGAACTATGAGAACAACACATACTGTTTAAGCCATCCAGTCAATGGCAGTTTGGTACAGCTGCCCGAGCCGAATGACAGCCACTGTGGCCAGGTAGACACCCCTCCGAACCACAGCCTGGCAGCTACAGAAATGCTTTGTTTATGAGGAGTTTTACTTGCTCTCTATGTTTAAGTATCTACCCCCATCTTCTCTTACCTTTTATTTCATAAGAGCACACCTCCCTCTAATCATTTTGCCCCCTTCAAGTAACTCAAACTCCATCCTTTCCCAAAGCCTAATGCTGACCAGAAAGGTTACCCTTTCTCTCCATCCTCTGTAGCTCCCTACTGTCTGGGGGATGGGCCTCAGAGATCCTTCACAAGCTGGCTCCCCTCACACACCCAGTGTGGGCGGAAGCAGGCGGGGGGGCGGGGGGGGGGGTCAGCGTAAAACAGCAAAGGCTTCCAGATCAGGAGAAGCTGTGTCTTCCCAGAGCCCAGCAGAGAGCCTGGTACATGGCCAGTGAGCCAATAATATCATTGAATTCATGAATTAAAGGATGTCTACCACTCACTATTTGACCTTGAACTATTAACTGGCCTCTCCTCATTTGAGTTTGCTCATTTGCCAAAGAAATCATTCATGTCTACTACATAGTTGTTCTGAATGGGTGGACTGCAGCAGTGATTTTCAACTGGTGTGCTGCAAGAATTTTTAAAACATGCGATACCTGAGTATTTAGTCTGGGGCACTGACCTCTTTTCCCTCAGATTGTCAAGTTAAAAAGTGACAACAGCCAACACAACAATAACCATCTGGTGTGAATGACTTAAAATTATACCTATTGATTTTCTGTCAGATTGGCAAAACATGTATTTTTTGGTGTCCCACAGAATTTTAGCAATTACTTTATGTGTGCTGTGAAATGAGAAAGGTTGAAAATCGCTGGACTAGAGAATATAAAGTATGGCATGCTGTCTGGGACACACTAAATGTTTGATAACTGGTCATTAGTAATATTATTGAAGCGCATTAGAGGTGCCTAGTTGAAAAGCTTGGCACTTCTCAAGCCTGCTGCACCCTTTCAGTCCATGATTCCACAGCTCACAATGCCTCTCCTCCCTGGGCAATGCTGGGAAGGTTGCGTTAGGCCTCTCCACTTGTCACACCTCACTTCATCTGAGAGCTGTGTAAGCACATGGCTTCACTTCTCTGCTACACTCTCAGCCCCGTGTCCAATTCTCCTCTGCATCCCACTTGGTACCTAACACAGTACCTGGCCCAAAGCTAGTGATTAGGCTTGCTAGAAATGTTTGAAGGAGTGGAGGAGTGGATGAACACAAACGACATCTACTAAGGGCTGGTGTCAATATCAGCAAAATGTCCTTTTCCTCAATGTAAATCATCCTTGATATGCTTATTGTCTTGATTGTGGTGTCTGCATAGGTTCAGACCCATCAAATTGTATACATTAAATCTGTGCAACTTTTTGTATATCAGTTGTACTTCAATAAGGCTGTTTACCAAAAAAGCAATAAATAAACCATGCTTACAGATAGTATGGAGAGACTCAAAGGGTCTTGTGGCCTCTCCTTAGCACATTTACCTTGGTCCTTTCTTGGGTGTCTGGATCATAGATAGCACAACTGCCCTTTGACCTTTGACCAAGGGAAGAGAGATTTGGCCCTACTTCGTTAGCATATGCTTCTGAGGAGCTGTCCATAGCCTTCAGGCTATCCTCCCCAGAGACATCAGGGGAAGGGGTGGAAACACATGGTACCACACATTTTCCCTTTTGAATAGGCTTGTCTGCAATGACGGAAGCAGCAGCAATGGCTGTGAAACCCTTCACCCAGTTCATCAATCTAGAGCTTAACAATTCTAGCCCCTTCCTGGGTGATGCTGGATAGATCAAGTTCCTCTGTTCCTTAGTTTTCCCCCTCTATAAAATGGTATAGCATAAAGGCATGAGGAAATGAACTGAAGACCATCACCATGAAGTTAAACTACTTTAATTTTACCTAGCTATTCTCCAAGGCTGCAGGCTCCACTCAGCTCAGCCCTCTTAGTGCTAAGCCTCCAGGTACTGGGGCCAGGCTGGCAATACTAACACGTGTGGACATGTATTCACTTCTAGAGGAAGACAGGAACTTTACTGAGCACCTTAATGAGTTCAGACACTGTGCTAAGCACTTAACAGATTACGTCTCATTTGAGGTAGATATAGATAAAACCATCTGACAGGGGATGAGAGAAGTTAAGTGACCCGAAGTCACATAGCTCAAAAATTTAGTTCTGAGTTCTGTTTACTTCTTGTCTTTGTTGTTTGTTTTTGTTCTGAGTTTAAAGTCTTTGCTGAAGGCCTGGCTGACAGGATACTTAGCAAAAGAAATATTTAATTACATACAATCTCTTCCTTCAGGGGAATGCTTCACGTTCTCACCAATACTCACAGCAAACCATTGTAGAGGTGAAGTACAGAGTCCCTTAAAATTTGAGAAAATGGAGCTAGGGAGTCAGCCCGTCACCTACACTTGGCAGAGACTCAAAGGTAGGCAGAGGGGTAAGAAATTATTGTGATGAGGGAAAGGGGTAGGTTTCAGGTATGTCCTGATTAGAGGCTGTTGGCCTGAGGAAGTTGTGGTGTCCTAACTAGAAGAGGGGCACTCCGTGTCATTGGTTAGGGGTATATGATAAAATTTCTCTGGTCAGTCCTATTTTGGAAGTGGGAGTGAAAATTTGGAAAGCTGTCAGTTATTAATCAAGTCTTGGCCAATTAGGGCCAGTTGTTACTCAACCTTTTGGCATCTCTGGGCCACACTGGAAGAAGAGGAGTTGTTGTGGACCACACAATAAATACATTGTGACACATAATCACAAAAAAATCTCATAATGTTTTAGGTAAACTTACAATTTTCTGTTGGGCCACATTCATAGCCATCCTGAGCCACATGTGGCCTGTGGGCCACAGGCTGGACACCCCTGTTAGAGGTTATTGTTTGGCTTCCTGGACTTGCTGCTCCAGATCGTGGTCTGAGCCCGTGGTTACTGTAGACAGTGGGTTGACTCACTGGGCTGGTTGCTGCACATTGTAGGCCAGTGTTCTGATTTTATGTATAGTCTGGCCATGGTCCATTTGTATGCAGTCTCTCACTTTGTTGACAAAACAAGTCACAAAATTAGCCTATATTCAAGGGTGGGAAAATAGACACTGTATTGTTATGGGAGAAACTACAAGCCACATTGCAAAGGATGTGGATACAAGGGTGTCATTGACTGAGTTCATAAAGGCAGTCAGCCTTCAGGTGACCTCAGGTACTTTTGCTCTAAGTAACTGGAAGAACAGAGTCATTAAATATAGAACGCAGGGGGTAGAATTAACATTTCCATTTTGGGTTTGATACCTACAAGACTATTACACATTCAAGTGGTGATATCAACTGGATATGCAAGTCAGGGGGCAGTTAGTCTGGAAATACTAATTTGGGAAGAAGTGACTAAAAAGAGACATTTTAGTCAGTCCAGGCTGCCATAACACAATACTATAGACTAGATGGCTTATAAATGAGAGAAACGTATTGCCCACAGTGCTGGACACTGGAAGTCTGAGATCAAGGTGCCAGCGAGACTGGGTTCTGCTGAGAGCCCTCTTCATGGTTTGCAGGTTTCTCATTATACCCTCACAATGGCAGAAAGAGGGCAAGAGAACTTTCTGGCATCCCTTCTACAGGAGCACTAATCCCATTCATAAGGGATCCACCTTCTTGATTTAATCACAACCTGAAGGCTCCATCTCCTAACATCCTCACATTGGGAGTTAGGGTTTCCATATAAGAATCAGAGAGAGGACACAAACACCCAGTCCCCTGCATGGGATAAAATAATTTATAAACCTTCAGATTAGAAAGATGCAGCAAATCAGACTAAGAAGTGACCAGAACATTAGCAGAGATCCAAGAGAGGGCAGTATTCCAGAAACAAAGGAAACAAGATAATTTAAGAAGGGCATGACTACTATGACCAGTTTGTGCCGACACAGAACAAGATTTGGCAGCATGGAGGTCATTAGTGACCCCGACAGGGTGACCTCCTAAGATTGTTTCCAGACTGCTTTTCTTTCTCTTTATTCCCACCACCTAGGAGGCCACTGTCTCTCTCTCCTGGAAGATGGCAACAGACCTGACACTAGCCTCCCAGGTCTATCTTTGCCTCCCTCCCAGCCACTCCCACACTGAGCACATCTAATTCCAGCCACCACCACTACCCCATTTAAATCCCTGTAACAGCTTCACATGTCTTGCGGAACGAAGTCCAAGCCCTTAATATGGTTTCCACCCATATGGCTTTTGCCTGACTCTTCAACCCTCTCACTCCACTCCCACCATCATGGCCTTCTCTTACTTCCTGGGGAACTATTCTCCCTCCCACCAGAAAATCTTTTCATATGTCACTCCCTCTCCCTGAAACATTCTGCTTCCCCAACCCCAACACACGTGCCCTATTAAGTCACGAGCATTATTCCTCCTTCTGTTTAAAAGGGAAACAGAGCATGACTATCTAGCCTAAGTACATCCACTTAACACCTTGTACCCTATACCCTACTCCTCCCTTACCCGATACCCCACATATACTAAATTTATTTGGGGCAGAACTTGCCATATCCCTTGACTCAAAACAGAGGTTTAATTAATATTTTTAAATAAGTAAATGAATACTGGATGAACTCTATGAGATATACTACATTATTATCCCCTTTTTACAGATGAGGAAACTAATACTTAGCAAGATCAAGATTTTGTTCAGGATTCCAACTAAGCTCGGCCAGAATCCCAAGCCCTAGCTACTACCCCTAAGTTTGTCTGTGTGTGTGTCTGTGTGTGTGTCTGTGTGCATGTGTATGTGCTGTTCACCACTAACTGGAGTTTCTTAAGGGCACAGTTTATATTTTATTAGTCTCTGAGTTAGAGACTATCCCTGTACTTATTGCTAGGACTATAGTGTCTAGAAATATTGATCAAATTGAGTTGTAAAGAATTGAATTTCATAGACTTGAGCTGAACTGAGCAAACATACAAGCCTTGTAAAAATAAGTTTAGGTTTATCTTAGGAATTTTATATTTGGTCTATAATGACAACTGCTGCCTCCTCCCCCTCCCTTCACTGCTGTGGTTTCTTCCTTCAGGGAGATGTTATTTTGTACCCACACTTGCAGCTAGTTGCTTCTGGCAGATGTTCTCTCCTGCCTTTTCTTGCTCACCTCCAGCACTGTTTGTGTTTGTCTGATAGAGAGGGGACTCAGGCCATTACAAAGCAATAGAAATTGTACGAATGCTTTCAGCTCAAGAGTCAGTGCACTTATGGGAAGCAGGGCTCTCAAGCTCCTGCAGACTGCAGACCACTTTGGCGAGATGGAGGATGCCCACTAACCACCAACCACCCTCATTCCCATGGGGGGCTGCCCCAAATGAAAACCACACCCCAGGAAAGAAAAGGTTGGTACTGCCTCTGATGGGCTGCAGACCAGACAATGTCTGCTTTTATTAAATAAAATAAACAAATGACTTAATACTGGAAACCAAGCCATAGATATAACAATAAAATAATCAAGCACTAATGCCACAGCCCACAGACCACCTGGTTCTCCAGCTGTGGATTTCCAGGTGGTCCTCCAAAAGACTTCAGGAATAATTAAGGTGGTAGGAGTAGTCATAAAAACAATAAATAGCAATAATAACAGTTAACTTCGAATGCTGTGGTAAAATTTATACAGAAATTCACATTTACTCTCTTAGATCTCACTGAAATACAATAAGTCTATGAGGAATATCAAACAAGAATATGATGACCATTCCAGCACAGGTGAAGGCTCAGAAGGGTTGGATGATGGGCCAAATGCTTCATGGTCAGGAAGTGACAGAGCCACTAATGGGTAAATCATTGACATACACCTGATTGGCCATCCTGCTGATTTGGAACTATGGTAGATGGAATTATTATTCTCAATGTCTTACCTGCTCTCTGTTCTAGAATTATACATCTAAACACTTTCCCATATGACTTTTTTCTCTCCCACATTAGGTAGGCTCTAATTCCCTGCCTCCCTGATGTCTGGCTGACCATATAACTTATTTTGGCCAATGAAATGCTAACGAGCATGGGAGTCGTAGCTTTAGTAGGTCTGAATGTCTTGAAAGGCTCTCTTGTGCTCCTATCATTCACTATGAGAAGAGGCTCAAGAATCTGGTGGAAGGTGTTTGAAAGACTTTTGGAGTTGACTGCATCCAATGTGCATGGAGGTTGGTAAGACCGGATCAATCTGTCCAGGTCCATCTAAGATCAGCCAAAGTCCAAGCAACTTGCAGACCCATGACAGAGAAAAATAAATGCTTGTTTTTGTTAGCCAATGAATTTTGAAGTTGTTAGTTATGCAGCATTATTACAGCAAAAGCTAATACAGGGAGTATGTCTCATTTTCCAAGAAAGAATTGGCTGATAAGTGATGAAGCCATCACAATGAGCAGAGAAATGAGCACAGACTTTGCAGTCAAACTCTAAGGCAAGGATTCAAATCCCAGTTCTGCCATTCCTTAGCTGTGTGACCTTGAGAAAATTACCTGACAGCCTGAGCCTTCTTTTCTTTATCTACTACTAGGGATAAGAATACCTAGTTGACAGAGCAGCTGTATGGATCAAATGAGGTATATTACGTAAAAAACCCAGAAGGATATGGCAACCACAAGTGCTCACAATTGCTAGGTTATTCTTTTTGTCACAATACATGCTAGACTGTGGGCACCCTGAGGTTAGCAAAGGTGTCTTTTGTTCTACATGCTACATTTTGAACACCAGGATTTAATCAGCACTTGTTCAAAGGAGAAAAATAACGAAGGAAGGAAGGAAGGAAGGAAGGAAGGAAGGAAGGAAGGAAGGAAGGAAGGAAGGAAGGAAGGGAGGGAGGGAGGGAGGGAGGGAGGGAGGAAAGGAAAGAAGATAGATTTATAATTAAAATGCAACTAACTTCAAGAACATGCATGAAAGGTGCTCTCACATGTCATTCCCCTCAATGCATTTCTCCCAGCCCAGCTGCTATGGTACAGAGTCTTAGCCCAAATATACACACAGAGTATGCACATACTTTTTATAAAGTATGAGAAGTAAAAGTGGAGAAATGAATGCTTTCCTTGTGGTTAGGATCATGTGAATCCCATACTGAGCAGCAGACGGAAGCATCAGGCTCCTGGGACTACTTGCTTGCACCTTCCTTGTGCACGGGCACGTGGCTAGAGCTCAGTAACTACGTGCTGACTGAGTATAGGATGAATGAGAGACTCAGTGAATGAGGGTTCTCACAAGCCAATGAGAACCTTCTGTGAAGGAAGAACATATGGGGCAGTGGGAAGGCACTGAAGCAAGACCATGGCACCAGGCTCTCAACACCACAGAGTCTCAGTTCCCGCCCAGTTCTAGAATTCTGTGATGATGGTGAGGAAGAAAAGCACAGCCATAAACAGCACAAGCAGCCAGTTGATGGGCTGGTTACCTGAAAAACACATTTGTTTATTATATGATAACATCAATGTTTTTGATTTTGGCACAAATTATTACCTTTTTATAATTAAGATTATGTAAGAATTGCATTATCATGTATCAGAGTATCTAAAACCAACAATATCAATATCAACAGTTGATATTTTATTCTGGAAAATTCTTTTGATGCAGGTCTCTTGTCTAGAAAAGTATATTACTTTCTATACACCATACTTTGCTAGGCACTGAGGATACAGAGATTTAAAAAAACAACAAGTCCTTCTTATGTTCTCTATTCAGTCAAGTCCTTCATGGGTTTGGTCAATCAGTTTTTGGCTCCTTATTAAAAAGCAATTTCCCCAATGCTGATGCACAGCTTCCATCCATGGAATTCTAAGTTTGTCTTCTCAGGAGTCTGGTGGAACTCTGACAACATTTACAAATATTCCAGGAGGTCTTGACTCTCCATCTTCATCCCAGTCCCTTCTTCATGAAAAAATTATAGGTAGGGGTATTTTTCCAGCTCATTGTGCTTTTTCTTTTAATCATACCACATGCTTCCTGGTCACAGGTAAATGATTCAGGGGTAAAACACAAGGACCAAACTAAATAAAATAAATCCTCTTATTCAAGAAATTGAAACTTGAATGACGAGACACAGGGGTGGTCTATAAGTTAGCTGTTGGTGTGTAACAAAGATCCACAAAATTTAATTACAGAAATGGCTTATTATGTGTCACTAGTCTATGGGAGACTCCCTGACTCCTGCCGTCCCAGCATGTGACCCATTATGTGCACTGCCTGTCTTCAGTTATGTAGGCTATGCCAGAGTCCCTAATAACTCACCATCTCTGCGTAAGTTCACCAGTCAGTCTGTGTCACCTGCCACCAAAAACCATCATCATTATCATCATCATCATCATTACTCTTAACAAATGCACCACATTGTGTCAATTCTGCAGACAGAACTTTCTCATATTCATCTCTTCTTTGTTGCGGAGTTACGGCCTCAGTGTGGACTTTCCCCCTTTCTACCGTGAACCACTGCAATGGGATTTCTGAACCAGAGTATCAACCGCTGCAGCTGGGCCCCACGGCAAAATGGCCCAGAGCCTTCGTATGCTTCAGTCACAGTGCTGGCTTAGTCACTGAATTTGGTGACTTCCAGCCATCAGGTGTCCCATACCTTTTTATAGGGAAATAAGTTGGTGACTCTTATGAAATTCAGTGAGAGTTAAGGTGCTCTTTCCACCTGTTACACACTTACATTGTGTTCTGTACAGACATGCATTTCTTACCACTTTTCAGTTAGCGTCCTGTTTTAGGCCTCCCAGACTCTATTTGTATAGTGTATAAAAACAAACAAACATGCAAATGGTAAAGAATTTTTTTGAAATGTGTCACTCATGATATCTTTAGTGGACAAAATAACTACAGTTTTACCTTAAAAGTAAATTTTATCTGTTCAGCTTTATGATATTGGAGTTGTTCCAACAATGTGATGATCTGATTGTGTATGGGAATTTAAGGATTACATTAAAATGATAAGAAGAGAAGGAACAAGCCACCCTAGTGAAAAGGACCCTTAACAGTTTAAATGTGTCAGCAAATGCTCTGACCTGGTCTTTTGTTGTTAACAAAGAGGTAATACCTAAAACACTAGGCATATATTTAAAGAAGAGTTTGATCCCCTTCTGTGGACTGACACATACCACTGACACAGTCTACCAGTATACGTGAGGTGGCCTTTTCTCTCAATATATGAGGTTTGTTTGCTTGGTTGGTTTTTATTCTGAAGCTTGCAGGGCTTGACTAACTAGGCTTGTAAATCAAATCCTACCCACTACTTCTTTTTATAAATAAAGCTTTATTGGAACACAGCAGTGCTTATCTGTTTATATATTGTTGATAAATGGCTTTGCACTACCTATGCACACTGAGTAGTTGTGACAGAGACCGTGTGGCCCACAAAGCTTATTAACCATAGTTCTTTCCCAAAACTGTTTGCTGACCCTGGTCCAAAGGAAAGAGGCTTAGCTTGGGGTCAGCAGACATGGGTTAGAACCCAATCTCTGCCAGTACAAAAGGTGTGATGCTGAAGAAATTAACTATTTTCTCTGAGTTTGGCTTTTCTCGTTGTTAAATGAAACCAACAACATCAGCCTTATGGAAATATTATGAGGTTTAAAAAATATGCAGAGGACTGGGAATAGAATAGACTTCACAAATATTGTTACATCCTTTATCCCTCACGCTCCACATACAACCCACTCCCTTCTCTTGAGTGGTACAATTTCAAGGTACAAAAACTGTACTTCAAATAAATTCACTGACATATAAAAAATAAAAACCAAAGCTTTTTATGATTCCCAAATGGATGCAATTTCTCTTTTTTCTTCCCCTTTCTTTCTATTAATGCACTTCTGAAGGAATGCAGCAGACAGCACATCTACAAGTTTGGGTAAGACATCGCTTTATAATGTGAGAACAAATGAGCAAGTTAAAAATGTAGGTGTTTTGCCAAGTTATTCAAAATCAGTGTGGCTCTAGGGCCACAAAATGCTTCCCACCAGCTAACAATGGAATTCCCTTGCACCTAAGGTTCAGCATTCATAAACTGGTATTAATGCTTGACGATCCAGTTATAAATTGTCTCCCACAGACACTCTCTTGAGAAGAGCCGAATTCCATAGTCACAGAGTTCTATTGATTCTTTAACTCTTTTTGTCACAACTGTCAAAGGTCCTTTTGTGCTTCTGTGATTGTAAAACAGACTTTCAAGAAGATCATCCCAATGTTCAAGCTCAAGTTCTAACAATCTGAAACCACCACTCTCATCCACAAAAGCGGGTTCTCTGTCTTGAACTGAGCTTGTGCTTTTCTGCTTGTGGTCTCTGATTCCATCTCCCAGGCAAACAGAAAAGCAAAGCTCTGTCTCCAGTATTGAGAAAAGTATTCCAAGATTCTCAATCAGAATTTGCCTACAGTCCGTTGTGCCCAAGGAAGAAAGAAGGTGATTGAAGAAGTTATGTCCAGCTGCAGTGAAAATGAGCTGAAGTTAGGTAGGTTGCTCAAAAGAACCAACAATCTAAAAAGAAGTCAAGAGGAGGCACCCAGTATGAAAATTCCACAGGAGGAGTAACAACAGTGACAATGACAACCTTTTTAAAAATACTTTCTTTGCACTGGGCAGTATGCTAAGTGCTTCAGTAGGGGGACTAAGAGTTTGTTCATTGCACAGTACTGACCGCATGTAAACGGCGCTCCTAGAGTCATGCAGTGCTCAGACTACGTACTCATTCACAGCAGGCCCCCCATACATGATGGCATTGTACGTTCTCTACATGCTTTCCCTCATTTAGTTCGTGCAACACGCCTCTGAGGTAGATTTTGTTACCTTCTTTTATCCAGACCTGTGTACTATCAATGAGGTTAAATAACTTACTCATGTTTACATTGTTACTAAGAAGAGGAGTCAGAATTCAAACACAGATCTACCTCGCTTCCTGCTTTTTCTACCATTCCCCTGCATTTCTCCTTAATCTATTGATTGTTAGTGATGTGTTTAAGAGCAGAGAGGAAGTTCAGGAGCTTTTATAGTTTGCAGTATTCCACCAGGACTTACACAATTTTCCTAGAATGAAATGGGAACTCAAAAAAGAAGGCAGAGCTCTTTGAGGCCATGGGACGCTATTTAACAAACTGCTGGCCTAGCCTCTGAGATGGAAAAGACAATTATAATCTCCGAGATGAAACCACTGTGAACGGGTCTCACATCCTCGCAGAGGGGCAGCTTCCTCATGAAGAGAAGCATTCATACAGGGACGACCTGGTCAATTGTTAACTCAGTTTCTGATAGGAATTTATTTCCCACCCTGACAGTGTCAGAAATCATCACTTCCAGCTTTAATGATCAACCCATACTCATTCAGCCTCTTCACCTTATCATGAAGTTTTACTTGGACTTGAACATAAATATAATAATTAACAAAGAACCCAAATAAAAATCCACCCAGTTATTTATTGACCATGGGAAGCAACTTTTCTCATAAAGTGATTTAGAAGAAAGATTGTAAAAGTAGTGCTACAAGCCAGGAAGAGAGGGAACAGATTCAAGACCTACCCAATTTTGTGAACTCTGGCCAACTTCACCATCTCATTGTTTGAGGCAGCTTGACCTAGGAAGAAAAACAGACTGTGGACTCTAAAAAGCCTGACCTTTCATCTCATTTCCCATTAAATTAGAATGATGATGTCTATCTCTGTTAATGTAAAGTGAGGACTTATGAGAAATTACTCATAAAGGGCCCAGCATGTGGTGCATGGCACATGGGGCATGCCGTAAAAGTCATTTCGCTTCCCTCTGACCTCAGGTACCTAGGATCTGTTGACCTCAGCAACTTGCTTTTAGAATCTCAATTTACATAAATCTGTCAACACTTGATTGTAAGCAATTTGAAGACAGTTCCTTTTGGGTATATCCAACACAAAATATACCCCCTACATAATAGACACTCAATAATCATTTAACTAACTCATTAGTTAACTAGTTGATAAGAATATATGGAGTATTTAGGGGAGAGAATGTTACATTTAACTGACTTTTAAATCTTAACATTAAAGCAGTCAGCTGAAAAAGAGAAGACAAAAGAACATTGGGGCTTTCCCAACGTTGCACTACTTGGGAAGATGACCTCTCATTCCTTTTCTCAGGAACTGTGTTATTGGTCATTTAAGCTCGTTCTAGGAAAGACTAATGTGAAGATGCCTATCAATTCCTCCTCTGTGCTCCCTGGAGATAGGACTACTTACTACCATCTGATATCATCTTCATCCTGCCAAGAGTCATTATTAACTGGGCTTTGGAAGGATACCAACCCAAGGATCAGAGAGTCTGGGTTAGCGAGTTACAGGCTTCCAAATTATAAACTCCAGTAGACTCAAGAGTTAAGTCTCCCATTTTGGGACTGTCAGCTTTAGGGCCACATGTGCTAAGAAATAAACAGAGAGAGAAGGCTGGTTTGCAGGGATGGGGAGGAGAATAAATCAAATGTGCAAGGAAACAAAGATGGGTGGCCATTAATTTCTGAAGACAAGGAGAGCAATGGAATCGCTCATTAGTTTTGGAGAGCCTTCCAGTTGTTGATATACATACTTTATAACAGTCGCAGATATTTGGAGGCCAGGTTAATGTTGATTTAAATGGCATGTTATAACCTTTCCCAAGAACTAGGTCAAAAAATTTCAGATTTCTATCCTGGAAGGGGTAGACTTTTCCAGAGCAGAAATAAGAGTTTTATTTATCAGTATCATGTTTGAGCACCCATTCTGTGCAATAATCAGGATTCATGCCCAAGTACAGGGGGGTAATTTCAATTTCAGAGCCCCTCTATTCCCAATCAGCATAGCTCTTACTTGAAAATCTACCATTATCAAACAAAAGATATTGCGTCTTGCAAAGTTTCACAAAAATACAATAATACCAGGAAAACAATTACAGAGGTATAATACCAGTTAAAAGACAAGAATATCAGATTTTAGTGTGAATGCACCCACTTGTGTTGCCCCATAAGAAAGAAGTAGAAGCATTTAAGGAAGATGTTTGGATAGTCAAAGAAAAAAATCACTTAAATTACTTCACAAATGTGTCCTACTTGGTGATGCAAGAGTTGGAAGACACTGTTCCTCCTCTGGAGCTCATCATTACACAGGGGAGAGGGAGCAGAGTGAGACACTGAAGAAGAAACATCCTCAGTGTCAACCACCCCCATGGGAGGCATCTCATTCCCATGGATGTCAGGACTTGGGAGAAAGCTAACCTGAGAGTCAGAGTCAGATAGAGGAAGAGAAACCAACAGGCAACAGTAGGTCAAAAAATGATTGTGTGGTTGACACATCTCTGATAAATTCCATCAGTGGCCCCAGTTCCTCGTCCTTCCCTATTTCTGTGTACTTTTGTGGCATCCCCCACTGCAGGTGGGGGCACTGCCTACTTCTTGACTTTGGGCTCAGCCCTCTGATTCACTTTAGCCAAGAGAATGAAAAGGAAATAAGATGTGCCAGGGCTGAAGTTGAGAAGAAGCCTTGTGTGCTTCCAGTTGCCCTCTGGCATCCCTGCCATCGCCTTGCCAAGAACAGACCTGTGCTGGCCTGAGCAAGGGGATAGAGTCGCGTGGAGCAGAGCCACCAGCAGCCGAGGCCAGTCTGGGCCAGCCAACCCCCAACCAACTTACAGATTGTGAGAAACCATACATGGCTGTGGTTTGCAGTTCACGTGTCTCTCGTAATATCTAACTGATACAATCTTTACTTCAAAATGGTTTGGGTTTAATAAAATCAGAGGTACAATAAGACCCACCAACAGCACAAAATAAAACAGGAGCCAGGAAATTAAAGGGAGATGAGAGGAGAAAGCTACGGATGAGCAGCAGATCACTGAATTTTTCTCTTGAGACCAATATCTTAGCCATTACAATCAGAAGGAAAAACACTAGAAAAGAGACCAGAACCCACAGATATTTCCAATGGCCCAGAGAAATTCAACTGAAGTGAGGGTGCAATGGAAAGGCTACAGGCTTTGGAATGAGAACTTGGGTTCTCAATTGCTATGTGAATATTCTGAGCTCTTTTTTCCTCACTAGTTAAAATAGGAAAATGATACTCTTTTTTTATAGCATGGATATGGGGATTAGAAACAATAGTATAATAGAAGAAAATAGCTCTTGGCAGATAAATAGTAAATGATAGGCACTGGTATTGGTAATATACTAGTTAAGTGTTAGTTTCAGTTTCTGGCCTTCCCGAATCTATCTTTTCCCCAAGATCTGGTTTATTTCTCTCCTATACACAGCCCTGTACTCAGATCCTTTGACTTATTCCCAATCTGGCGAACTAACACCCCAAGGTGACTCTTCTCTTCCTGCCCCTAACAATGACAGAAATAGTGACAACAGGAATGTAACTGTGAAAATAATGAGAGTTAAAATTCACGGAGATGCTCACCAGGCATGATGCTAAGTACTTTATTTACATCACATCTTTTTCTCTACATATTGGCCCCACTGTTTTATCATCATTTTACAAATGAGGACACTGAGAATCAGAGACACTAATCACTTTTCCAAGATGACCACCACTAAGAGGCAGTGAAAGAATTCAAGCCCAGGGTTTTATGATGTCAAGTATGCCCTCTGCACAGTTACACCACTGCACCTCCCAGGCTCTCAGAACTTTTCCATGCCTTGAAGGATCCATGAGTGGGGATCCTCTGCCTCTGAGTCACCTGTTTCTCAGTGGTCAGGTGTGACAGATGGTTGGGGTAGATGCTCTTGACCCCTAAGCAGACAGTGCAGTGATGATTTCAACCCTGCTGGAGGGGACTGACAGAAAGACCCTCTACTCCATCCTAGAGAAGTCAGTGGAGAACAATTTCCCACCTCCCATTTGCTTTTCCACCCTGCAGAGCCATCCCGCAGAGGGTGCCTCATGGCTGTCCTCAGGCAAATGCTCTGCTCTCATGCATGTCCATCGTCCCTTCAGTTAGTCAGCTGGCAGCTCAGCGACTCCATCAGGGTGCTCCAGGAGGTCACACTTTGGAAAGACTAACAACGAATTAAAATTTCATTTTAGACTCTTAATAGCCCAATCGATAATTTAGGGAGCAAAGAAAACATTTTCTGGGAAAGCATTAGCTTAAAACTGAAAAGTATCTGTTCATCCCTTGGAAATGACACAATTTTAGCCAGGGTTGGGTAGAGGGAGCAGAGGCTGAGAAGTACCTTTTGTATGTTGTTCTTCCTTCTCTATCCTCTCTTCCTCTTGTTCTCCATCCTCTCTTTTATTCCTCCTTACTTCTTTTTTCTCTTTCCTCTGTCCCATCTAGTCTTCTCTCTTCTTCTTCCCTACTCCTGTTATTACTATTTCATATTTTCTCTTTCTTCTGAATACTATGCTTGCTGGTGCAATAACTAATTA